>SEMN01001679.1:0-33531 GCA_005408345.1 Macquaria australasica
GGAGCGAGGAGGGAGGGAGCGTGCTGGTGCTCGGGCCTGATGCTAACTACATCCGCTAGCGCATCCTGCAGGTCTGCCAGCGTCGTGTCTCCCCCAGCGGCGCCTCTCCGTCCATCATGTGAGGCAGCGCCGGTACAGATCTAACGGAACTTTGACCGGGCGGCGGTTAGCGGTCTCCTCCGAGGCCAACTCCCGGTAAACCGTTAAAAGAAGCAGACTGCTAGCTACCGAGCCAGCTAATCTAAGCATCAAACCGACGCAGAGCCGGGCTTCCCGCTACACGACGACACCGGGGTCCGTTAGCTTGGGCTAATTCTGACATCCGCTGTCTACCGTTACCTTACGCCACCGTCTCTGGAGTGAACACAGCGGTAAATAAAGCCGTTACCGTGACCACAGGTTAGCCTCACCCCGCTTCCTCTGAGAGGTGGGTGCGCTCGATAACCGCGCCGTGGCCTGCCCGCCGTCACGTGGCCTACAGCTCGGGAGGGCGGGGCTGGACGTTAACGCCGCTGCCATTTATGCACGCTTAGTCAGTCAATGGAGTATTTCTACACTGTGGTATTGGTACTTTTGAGTACTGTGCTCAGGCAACCTTCATAAAGTAACTATTGTGGCTTTATTAATGTTTCACCAGTTAAATCATTTACCAGTGTTTTAAAAATCAGTTATAATTAGTAAGAACCCTTTTTGGGTTGACAATGCAATACATTTACAGTAACTGATCAGATTTGCAGTTGTAAATGTTAATAATGTATTATTTATCATGCAAATGCAGTTATCTGAAAGACACATGACTCATCATCCTTTATTCTTGTTTTTAGTGGAAAGACCTTGTTTGTTAGCAACTTGACACTGTGGCACAACACACACACGTAATCTGTACAGCATCATTTGACTGAAGTCGGCTTTAGACTGTGACACAAACGAAGCTGAGTTTATTTCATGTCACACTGCGTGAGAAGGCCGAATAAAATCTTATTCTCAGAGACACGTCATCAGCTGGTGTCTCTGATGTTTGGAAATGCAGCAAACAATGCAGAAGCTTCGGCCACAGAGCTGAAACCTGCATCCAAAGAGAAGGAGGACCCGGCTGTGGGATATCAACGCTGCAAACTGACGGCCAGTGAATTCTGCATCATTTCATGTCGCCTTCTGATTGGTTGGTTTGCAGACGTGGGTCGTAGTAGCAGCTACACTGTGAGAATTTGGTCCTAAATTTCTGACTCTGCGGTCTCCAAAGCTCTAAATCGGCTCACAGTGAGATGTAGGACCAGTTTAAGACTGATTTTACCATCTTTATCTCATGACTGTCAACTTTTGTCTCAGACAGCCCAAATCACACAGTGTGAAGTAAAAGGGTTTCAAGAGGAAGCTTCTACACCGAAGGAGAGGAATCCAGAGACTTTATTAACACACGAGGAGCTGCTGGCAGCAGGAAACGGCTGTCTGGGGTCCAAATCTTTTTATCCATTTATCAAATCTATGTACACAACACAGAACCATCGTCCGCTCACAGCTTCTCAACAAGCCTCTGGAACAAAGACACCAGTCTCTGTCTGGTCTCCAGCTGCTCTGGATCCAGATCTGCAGGCATCAGGCTCTGGTAGAACCGGGTCTGTAGTACGACCTCCTTCTCTGTTGTCATCTCAGCCTGATCTCCGTCCACAGCCCCCCCCTCCCTCTCCAGGACTGCCCTCTCTCTCCTCAGCAGCGCTCTCTCTCTCTCTAAGTCCTCTCTGGCTCTCTCTACAAACACCCGGTCTCTCTCTACAAAAGCTCTGTCTCTGTCCAGAAACGCTCGGTCTCGATCCAGAAGCGCTCGGTCTCTCTCCACCGCTGCTCTGTCTCTGTCTACAGTGATCCTCTCTCGCTCGAGAGCGGCCATGTCTCTGCTCAGCAGCTCTCGGTCTCTTTCTAAAGCGATCAGCTCTCTGTCGAACTCGGCCTGCTCTCTCTCCAGAGCCTGTCTCTCTGTCAGCAGCTCCGCCAGCTTCCTGTCGACCTCAGCCGCCTCCGAGATGACGTTTCTGGAGGAGGAAGGCGTCATGCTGGTCTCGGCGGTGCAGTCAGGCAGTAAGGTGACGTACAGTGAAGCAGGCTCGTTCATCACAGGTTGACTCTTCATCACAGTCGGTTCACACTCAGGGCTTCTCACATGGACTCCGGCTCCTCCGGCTGCAACAGCCTCTGCAGGGGATTCAGCTCTGCTCTCTGCCTCATCTTCACCGCATGCTTCGATTCCACATGAAACAGGAACTCTGGAGGGTGTCGGGACGCTCCGGGAGGTCCTGGATCTAACTACACTCAGTCCAGAAAAGGCTTCTTCCGTGTTGGGAAGAATGAGAGGAGGGAGGGCTGCGCCGTGCTCCTCGTCCTCCTCCAGCAGGGAGGGCTGGATGATGTTGGCGGTCCCAGCCAGGCGGCCGCTCATGGCCTCGTCCATCAGGTGAAACCAGCGCCACGAGCTGGGCGGGGTCAAGGTCTTCATGCCCTCTGGAGGGTTCCTCAGCACCTACATGGACATCAGAATTTAAAGGTATCATGTGGAGTTTTTATCTCACACATCATAACTTTATTTCAACAGGAGTCAGAGAGAGACAGCTGCAGCACAAACAACAGAAAACATGGAGCTTCAAAGACAGACCACAAACTGATGTTGAAGAAGATTCTGGCTGCCTGCAGGTGGCAGTGAAGAACATGAGTCCTAAAACAAACAGGTGAAACAAGGACTGAATCCTTCCTACAGACTTAACTCCAGGTCTGTCCTAATCCACAATTCAGAAAGTCCACAAGAGACCTTAAGCAGACTTTCTGCAGACTTCCAGAGTCTGCTTGGGGTGCAGAATTACCCATAGTTCATAGCAATATGGATGTGACAATGTAGAAAGAGCTGAGCTGGACTGACCCTGTACTTATCTTTCATGTTGTCCCACTTCTTCTTCAGCTGCCGTGCTGACAGCATCCCTTGGAGCCCCATCTCCTTTCTGATTGCCCTGCAGGGGAGCAGAGAGGTCATGATGAGCGGCGTGGATACGGCTCTCTCTCTCTCTCTCTCTCACACACACACACACACACCTTAGGTTTCTTTATAGTTTACACTTAATAGCTCATTTTGTTGCACACTGTTACGCTGCAGTCGGCCACGCCCCAAGTGACCCGCAGCATCACATTTTCTGCTTTTATATTGATATTATTATTGTTGTTGTTTTGTTATAATATTTCGTTACTATTAGTTTTATGTGTTATTTCCTGTCTGTTCATTGTATGTTCTCTATAACGGTGAAACTTTAATTAGCAGGAGGTTTCTGGGTGTCGTGTCTCTCTCTGCACTGTGTTATATTATTTATTATCTTTGTCAGTTTTGTGTATTTTGTAAATTGTGCAAAAATAAACACAAACTATAACTAACCCTTTTAGTGTTTAGCATGTATACCAAGTAGAATGCGTGGTCCCCTGAGCGAGATTGGTCCCTGATGCCGAGGTGCTTCCAAAACCACTTCCTGACTGGCATCCTGAAGATCCTGATCACGTTATGCACACTCGGCCAGCTCGTCAGTCAACAGCAGGCCACTGCAGTGAACACTCGGCCTTAAAGGTACACGCTCTACAGGTGAGCTACCTGAGCGCCTCCTGGTTTTATTTAGTTATTTGATTTGAGCAGCACCTGCAGACGCTCTTCCTTTGTAGTTCGCCTCTTTTTATTTGTGTCATTTGTAAGTTAAAGTTCTCGCAATAAATAACTTGATTTGACCAAATCCATGTGGTTTTGTGTTGCCTTCCTTTCCCACAGAGAGCTGGGTCCCAACACACAGATACATGATGACACAGCCTCTTTTTATTTGTATTTATCCATCATTCATTTTTATCTCGCTTTTGTTTTGTCTGTCAAAGTACTTTGTAAACTCTGTTTTTAAAGGTGCTAAGTTATTATTTTATGTTCTAGTTTATTTCTTTTGCATATATTTGTTTTTTTGGTGCTTTTGTTGTGTTAGTTACCCCTTCTGTTTCAGCCACTATATATACATAGATATATACATATACATATATATATATATATATGTATATGTCCCCTTTGTGTTCACTCTGTCAGATCAGTTATGTTCAGTTATCACAGCCTGAGCTCAGTTCGGTTTCTCAGCCCAGAACTTGTTGCATATTCTGTAAACTGTTTCTTTCAGCTTCGGGTGAATGAACGCCTCTCTTTGTAAACCCACCTGTGACTCCTCACAAGGCTTCATGGCAAACCTTTGTTTTAGTTTTCAAATGAAAAACGCACGTTTGCCCACGAGCGAGGCAGCGTTAGGTGGAGCGTCTGCGTGTAGTCTGCTGGGCTGTGGAGGAAACCGGACTGACCTCCAGCCTCTCATGGCAGAGTTCCTCCTCCCGGTGAAGATGGCTGCGTTGGTGGCGCGGAGCTGTATCATCAGCCTGACGTCTCTGTCCGTCACTATGGAAACAGATGGATGTCAGTCTGACAGTATTTCAGGGTTCACGCCTGCCTCTGCTGCTGAAGCTGCCACCTGAACAGGTAAAGGTTACAATCAGCGGTGACTACATACATTAATCCAAGTACAACTTTGAGCTCCTTGTACTTTACTTGAGTATCTCCATTTTAAACTTTTACTTCATTACATTTGCATCCATGTTTAATAAGGTTAATAACCTCCGGGAAAGAGAACCTGTTGACTGCCAGCTCACTTAGAAACACAGCAGCAGCTCTCACACTAAGTCTCCGAGTCTCCGAGTCTCGTCTTTGATAAATAAACTGTATTTGAATCACTTTACTTCTCGGTGTGTCCGCCATCTTTTCACGCTTTCAGCTCCTCCATCCAACAGATCTGAACTTCCGGCGGGGACCGGAAAAGAAAGAAGGGCTCCTCTTCTTCTTCTATTTTCTTACCTGCAGTCGAGACTCACCGGCGGCGCCTTTCTGCCCCCTTCAGGCTGATTAATCAAATATAAATCATTTTATGATTAATATCATTTTATTGATAATTTAACTTTCTATTCACATGAAGTGTTAATGTGTTTCTGCTTCAGTGCACAAACAACAACAGAATTATAAATAAAGTGGCTGGTTGATGATATCGTGAATATTTTAAGGGAAACAGAAACTTTTCATTAAAACTTCACTTCTTCTTCTTCTTCTCGGTGGTGATTTAATTTAATTTAATTTAATTTAATTTAATGGTACATTTACTGGCTCCTCCTCGTTAATAACCATGTTTTTAAACACCGTCCACATCACATTAACTCTTTTGTAGTGAATAATGAACTCGATTTATTGATTATTTGTTAATATTTGTCTGTGTTTACAGGAAGTCGCCCCCCCACACACATCCGGGTTATAACACCGAGTCACACATTTCAACATTAAAGTCTTTTAAGGAGCTTCTGAAACAACATGACAGAATCTCTGTAGGTTTTTCTGATTCATTTCTGCTTTAAAGAATAATTTTAGTTTGAATTAGAGCTGAAACGATTAATTGATTAGTCGATTTATTTTTTTATGTTATTTTCAAGCCTCAGCTTTTCTGCTTTTTTCTGTTTCATATTGTTGGAAACTGAATGTTTTTGGTGTTGAACTGAGAGGACGTCACCTTGGGCTTTATAGACAAAACGATTAATCAATTAACTGAGAAAAGAATGATTTGATAATGAAAGTAATCATTAGTTGCAGCCCTATCTTGAATATTCTGGTATTTATGACTTTTATTTATTTGAGCTGTGGTGTGTGGTTGTTGCACATTGATGTTGTTAATAAAGACATGAAAAATCAAATAAAGGCCTACAGTATATATGTTTTATATTTTATATGTATATTTGAATCGAACCCGTCTTTGTCTCATTTACAGATTTTCTCTTTGAGTTTTGTTCCAACAAAAAGCAAGATGTTTAAAGCTTAAAGAGACTTCTGCAGGAAACACTACACGGTTCTTCTGTTGCTGTTGTCGTTATTTGAACGTTTTGTTACCTGACACCTGTCTGCAGGTGAGAGGGAGCTAAAGGTCTGTTAGTGTTTTATTCTGAAGGTCCTGACCGGAAGCTCTGCCTTGACACGGGTCCCGGTGCTGGGGTTGTCTGAAGGACCTGATGGGGGAGCGGTGGATGCTGTGCTGCGCTTCACGTCGACATAAATAAACACATCAGATACATCAGACACTTCCTCAACAGGTAACTTTAACGCTGCAGGTACACGATGATTGTTACAGCTGCTGTTTAATGTGACTTTATATTTATATGGCCCGTAATGATAACGTACAGTATTATTTCTATAGATGACATATGTGTCAGCGTCTGTCTGTGCAATTCAATTATTAAGTCATGTTTTAAATCTAATGTTAGCCCCGTGCAGTCCACACCTGCCTGTTACCACTGAAGACACGAGTAACCAGGTAACCATATATGATAATAATAGAATACATTGAACAAGGTCCATGTGAATTCAATCACTACAGCTGTGCTTTTATCCAGCCAGAAGTGAAGCATCGTGACACCAGCTGCTGTAACTGTCAGCTCGTATCCTGAAACATCAAAATCTGTTTTATTCTTAAATGGATTAAAATAAAGAAACTAAGAAAACATATTGAACTCCTGGGCCTGTGTTTCCACCACACCTGCAAACCTAAATGTGTGTGTGTGTGTGTGTGTGTGTGCAGCATCATGTTGGCCAGGAAGGGCCTCCTGCCGGACGGTTTCCTACTGACCCGTCTGGCAGAGGACCAGAACCAGCCGAACCGCAACCGCTTCAGATCTCAGAGAGCCCGCTTCATCACCAAGACCGGATCCTGCAACGTGGCTCACAAGAACATCAGGGAGCAGGTGCGTCAGAGGACAACACAGTGAAAAGTTACCTCCTCCCAAACCCCAAACTTCGCCCCAGCCAACACAGGTGTTGTTCACCTGTAATCTCACCTGTCAGCCTCCGTGTTGCTGTGGAGCATTTTTCCAGTATGGAGCTCAAACAGCAGCCGCTCAAAGTGCAGAACTCTTTCATCTCCTTCATCTCCACACATCATCATCATCAATACTGAAGTAATGATCACAGCATCACTTACAGTAACTGCTAAAGTTTAAAATCAGATTATAATGAGTTCGGCTTGTCAGCTCATGTCTGGGGGTACCGGCCGCTGACGACAACACTTCATCACACGTCTTTCTGTTCAATTTTCTCAGCTTTGTCTTCTTCGTGTGTTTCAGGGTCGGTTCCTGCAGGATGTTTTCACCACCATGGTGGACCTGAAGTGGCAGCACTCCTTCCTTATCTTCACCTCGGCCTTCCTCTGCTCCTGGATGCTCTTTGCTATGATCTGGTGGCTCGTGGCCTTCGCTCACGGAGACCTGGAGCCCCGCGACCCCAATGATGAGCCGGGTCCCGTCCCCTGCGTCACCGCCATCCACTCCTTCACCTCAGCCTTCCTCTTCTCCATTGAAGTCCAGGTGAGAGCTGTTGTTGGTCTGGTTACTGATCCAGGTGCAGCGGTTTGTGGTTTTGTTAGCTGTGAACGCTGAGGTCCTGTCTGCTGCAGGTGACCATTGGTTTTGGTGGCAGGATGGTGACGGAGGAGTGTCCTCTGGCCATCACTGTGTTGATCATCCAGAATATTCTGGGGCTGATCATCAACGCCGTGATGCTCGGCTGTGTGTTCATGAAGACGGCACAGGCCAACCGCCGAGCAGAGACGCTCATCTTCTCCAGAAACGCCGTCATCGCTCCTCGAAACGGCCGGCCGACCTTCATGTTCAGAGTCGGAGACCTGAGGAAAAGTATGATCATCTCTGCCACCGTCCAGCTGCAGGTGACCAACACAGCTGAGCTCAAGAGCACACAAACGACCACAAAGAGACAAAACGACCACAAAGAGACAAAACAACCACAAAGAGACAAAGAGACAAAACGACCACAAAGAGACAAAACGACCACAAAGAGACAAAGAGACAAAACGACCACAAAGAGACAAAACAACCACAAAGAGACAAAATGACCACAAAGAGACAAAATGACCACAACGAACAGCTCGAAACAGCTATCCTGCCTTTGACCAGAGCCAGGCTAGCTGTTTCCCCCTGTTTCCAGTCTTTATGCTAAGCTAAGCTAACTGGCGCGTCATCTGTAGCGTCATACTGGTACTGACACTGAGGCTGAATTTGGATATAAAGACCGATGTTGTCCCTCCAGGTGATCCGGCGGACAGTGACGGCAGAGGGTGAGGTGATCCCGGTGTGCCAGCTGGACATCCAGGTGGAGAACCCTCTGAGGAGTAACGGCATCTTCCTGGTTTCTCCTCTGATCATCAGCCACACCATTGAGAGAGGGAGTCCTCTGTACGAGCTCTCCGCCCAGTCGCTGGCCTCTGAGGACCTGGAGATCATCGTCATCCTGGAAGGTCAGGAACCACGCAGACCTGGGTCCTGTTAACGTGGATCCACAAAATAAATACTCACATAGTTCTACCAGTGTGGAGGATCTAACATGGAACTAATGTTGAGTGGAATTTCATTGTATGTAGTAGTTTATCATAAAGTGAAGGCAAGTCGGTACATTTTACTGTAGTGCTGAAAAGATTAGTCGATTCATTGATTTGCTGCTGTACAGAAAATTATTCACAAACTATTTTTTTAGTCATCGAAACAAAATACCAAATATTCATCATCTTAAAATGAAAATGAACAAACAAATAAATGTAAAAATGAAAGTAGCACATTTCACATGAAAACCACATAACTGTAAATAACACAAACAAACAATATTAACAATCATACAGTCGAAGTAACATCTGTGTAGACTCAAAAGGTGAAAAAGACCAAAACTAGGAGCTAAAAGAGGCTAAAAAGCTGCGTAAGGAGCTTAACTTGTGGCTTGTTGGTGCTCCTTTTACGCCTGTGGAGATTCATGTGGTGATACTGACGGGACACATCATATTTTTTATTTATATTTATGATTTCTATGTCTTCTTTATGTTTTAGTCATCATGTTTAGCAGCATGATTCTGCTGATCCTCTGACTTTTCATCTAGCGCCATCATCAGGTCAATGAGTGTGCGGTGTTGCTCTCTCTTTTTTCTAGGTGTGGTGGAAACAACAGGGATCACCATGCAGGCTCGAACCTCCTACACTCCTGAGGAGATCCTGTGGGGGAGGCGCTTCGTCTCCATCATGACGGAGGAGGACGGCCGTTACTGCGTCAACTACTCCAAGTTCGGCAACACGGTTCCCGTCAAGATGGCGTCTCTCAGCGCCAAGGAGCTGGACCAGACCAGGGGCATCCAGGAGAGCGGCTCCAACCCCCAGCTGCAGGGTTGGGGGTTGGTCCGAGCCGGCAGAGGAGGCTTCCGCAGAGGGGGCCGAACCTGCGATAGCTCCGCCCCTCAGCCCTGGTACGCCCAATCAGAGAAACCAGAGAGAGAGGCGGAGCAGAAAGGACAGAGGAAGACGGTGCAGCTGGAAGTGATTGGACGACAGATCGAAGAGGACGGACTGGGAGAGACGAGCCGCTGAAGACCAGGAAACTTTATAAACAGCACAATATATAAATGTTATAATCCCCGTTCAGGCTGGACTCCTGTCTGTGGGGGAGGTGACTTTAATATCACCTGGTCAGGTCAGTGAGTTTAACCCCGTCTGCAGCTCGGATGTGGGTCACGTCGTAGTAATCGTTATCTTTTGTTGTTTCACCACCATCCACTCTTTGTTTCCCAGCTGTGAGCTGCTCCTCCATGTCCTCTGTGCACGCCGACCATTATGAGTTTATTTCTTCTGTCGACGATCCGTCCTGAACACAGCGTGCTCTCTGCAGCAGGACGCAGCTTCCCTCTTATGTTTCTTTGCCTCGTGGTACCTCCTCATCTTTCATTACTCATTATATCCCTGTCACACAGAAGCCAGTGTTTAAACAGTTTATTATGTAAATACAGTAAGTCACATAAAGGCCAGTGTTATACAGTATGTTATATAAGTCACATATTGGTTTAAATCCTATAGCACAATATCTGCTGTGACACTATAATCCTTAGACTTATGAGCTGTCTCTCCGTCTATAAGGTGTTATTTATGATGTTTAATAAATACACTTTTTGTATGTTGTCTGGTGTGTTGAGGAAACATTGGAGATGTTCAAACTGCTGCAGCAGAACCTGAGACAATAAATAATCATTTCCAGTAAGAGTTAAAGAGTTTGTATGTTTCAAACTAACAGCTCAGAGCGACAGACCAAAGTCAAGATTTAACAAATGAACCACACAAGAAGAGGAGGTTTTAAAATACACGTTGTCTTCAAACGGATTGATTTAACGTAACTTTGTAGAGTTTTTATTAAAAAAGCAGACAGCAACAGATCGAGCCGGGACGGTTTTATTTTAATGTAAAACTTAAAGATGTCATCCTAATAATTTACTCTGATTGTAACAAAATAATGGAGGAAAATCAAACGCTGACCGGATCAGAGAGTCTGATCAGGGACATGATGAGACGAAAGGAAGTTTCATTTGACGAACAACTGTTGAGTTTTAAATCCTTGTTAAATAGATAATAGACCTGAGTTGTTACCAGGAAGAAACCAGACTGATGCAAAAACACAACAAAACAAAGACTTTTAGCTTGTTCTGGTATTTATTGTTAAACTGATATAAAGTATGAAATTGAAAATTAGCAAACGCGTTGAAAAAGTCATTCTTTTATTCTTTTATTGACCTGAGAACCCTGACCCACAGACACTGAACACAACACTCGGTTTAGTTCATGTTAACTACTGTAACCTGCAGTCATCAGACCCAGCACCACCAGACACTCAGCAGGGACCCCGCCAGCGCCAGGACGGGCGTTACCGTGGTGACAGCGTGGCCGGAGTTGCACAGGTTGCTGCTGCAGCAGCGGTAGGTGAAGCCGGAGATCGCCGGGAACATCTGGGCGAGACGGGAGTTATCACAGTCTGTGTACCTGATACACTGACGGATGGTCTTCCCACCTGGAGACACACACACACACACGCACGCACACACACACCCACGCACGCACACACACACGCACACACACAAACACGCACACCCACACAAACGCACACACACACACACACAAACACGCACACACACACAAACACGCACGCACACACACACCCACGCACGCACACACAAACGCACACACACACACACACAAACACGCACACACAAACACGCACACACACGCACGCACACACACACCCACGCATGCACACACACACACGCACCCACACACCCACGCATGCACACACACAAACACACACACACACACACACAAACACGCACACACACACACACACACACACGCACGCACACACGCACACACACACACCCACGCATGCACACACACGCACACAAACACGCACACACACACAAACGCACACACACACACACGCACACACACGCACGCACACACACACCCACGCATGCACACACACACACGCACCCACACACCCACGCATGCACACACACAAACACGCACACACACACACACAAACACGCACACACACAAACACGCACGCACACACGCACACAAACACGCACACACACACACGCACGCACACACACGCGCACACACAAACACGCACGCACACACACACACGCACACACACACACGCACACACACACACACACAACCTCGATTTGTATTTAAACATGTCGGACTCCAGCGCCCCCCAGAGGTCACCTGACTTTAGACGCTGTGACGGAGCCAACAAATAAAAACTAATAAAAACTAATAAAACGAATGCAGTGAGAGTAATGAGAAAGATGCTAAAATCACACAGAGGTGGAAAGTAACTAAGTACATTTACTCAAGTACAATTTTGAAGTACTTTGAGTATTTCCATTTTCTGCTACTTTCTACTTCTACTGCACCACATCTCAGAGGGAAATATTGTACTTTTACTGCACTACATTTATCTGACAGCTGCAGTTTAAAGTTACTGTACAGATTCAGATTTTA
Organism: Macquaria australasica; assembly: GCA_005408345.1. Lineage (NCBI taxonomy): Eukaryota > Metazoa > Chordata > Actinopteri > Centrarchiformes > Percichthyidae > Macquaria > Macquaria australasica. The sequence goes on from SEMN01001679.1 coordinate 11,962, forward strand.
CATGAAAAACACATCAGTTAAAAAATCTGCTGCCAGTTTATTAGTTAAATCAGACAACATTAAAATGCTGCTTACATAAACGCACCAATAATATATTCCAACAGAATATAGAGAATAAAAATGTAATTCAACACACAGTGTCATACGTACACAGTAGTACTCCCAGTACCTGTGGACAGTAAGAGTACGAGGATCACTGACCTCTCTCACTCAGAGATATACAGGAGTCTTCATACGTGCACTCCTGCACGTTCTGACAGCGACCCGTGTAGTCCGAGCACTTATAGCAGCGAAGACCACAACCTGCAGGAGGAGCAGGAGGAGGAGGTGGAGGAGCAGGAGCAGGAGGAGGAGCAGGAGGAGCAGGAGCAGGAGGAGGAGGAGGAGGAGGAGGAGGAGGAGGAGAAGCTGGTTTTACTTTATTATGGCTTTTCTTACTTTATTCATCCAGGTGAACAAAGAGCTACAGCACGAGCATGTGATGTAACTTCCTGTTTCATTTTCTCATGATTATAAAATAATACTACAATAATACTTTGAATCAGTGCTGGAAGATGTACTCAGATGCTTTACTTAAGTAAAAGTACCAACACAACAATGCAAAAATACTCTGTTACAAGTGAAAGCAAGTATTAGTAAGTATTATCAGTTTCATGTAGTTAAAGTATCAGCAGTAACAATTAAATCAAAACTAAATAATTAAATAAAGCAGCAACAAAATCAATTAATGATGGAGAAGAAAAAAACTCCTGCTAAAGGTAGCTAACTTAGCAGATCTCAGAAGCTGCCATCTCACTGTGTGACATGAACTTCATGTGATCTGGAGGTTAAACTCCTTTAAATCACATATTTAAATGTATTAAATAGTAAATGAATGATAATATAAATATTAATAGTTTTGGTGATGATTAAACATATTCATGTATTTTATCATATTTTATGCACGTTAGTCTGTGTCCTATGTTTTACCCAACAGCAAGACGAATCCCCCCTCTGGACAATACAGCTCAAGTTAAAATCAAAGTTAAAGTTGAAGTTGAAGTTGGTCAGACAGTAATGCATCAAAACTATTCAGGTTGTATTTGAGATCATCAGCTCATGGCACTAAAAGCACAGCAGCCCTGCTGGATAACAACATTAACACTTTCTCCACAGCTCACTGTCTCATCCAAACTACCTCCTGGACACATTTAGACCCGGGACATTTTCAAAATCTCAGTTTTCTCACAGTGGCAAGAAGAATTACTCAGATTAAGTCTCACTTACAAACTGAAAACTGGACTATTTTAGTCTCCATGGTCAGAGAACATCATGTTTACACAGCAGGAGGTTTCTTCCTTTTACATTCAAGAGTTCCATAGGAAAAAATACATTTTTATACATGGCTGCAGTTCTCTGGCTTTGACACTTTTGGTACAGAAATGGTTTAATAAAAAGTCAAACATAAGACTGTTGTTTTGGTGTTGCATGAGAATAAAAACTAAACTTTTAGCTTTAGTGTTTTTATCAATTGTATGGCAGGACTGAGTGACTGCAGTCTGTATGATGTCAAATAAATCTAACTGTCTATATCATAAACCATTTATTCAATGTTTACTGATTATCAATGCTAAATAGGGAGGGGGATTAATTAGGGATCAATGAATGTAAATGATTCGAGCTGAGTGTCAGTATGGGATCTGTCCTGGTCCACTCACCCAAATGAAGCATCCCAAAACAAGCCAGCAGGAAGAGTCCGAGGCAGCGCTTCATGTCGTCTCCTGCACACGAGAACTGAGTCACCCTAAAGCAAAACCAGGAGAAGGAGTCGAGAAGGAGTCCGGCTCAGAGCAGCAGAGGTCCGGCTGGTTCTGGGTCCGATGTGTTCCACTGTGACCCGATGCAGACGACTGAGAACGGCTCTTTGTCCAGCGGACCACAAAGACCTCCTGTCTGGCCAAACCTCCTCCTCCTCCTCCTCCTCCTCAGTCACTTGTCCGGCGCCTGGCTCAGAGTGGACGCAGGCTGCTCTGTTCATTCCTGCAGTCACAAAGAGGAACATGCTGACTTCTCACTGATCACCAGCTTTTACTGATTAACATCTGGTTACACTTCTTTAAATTTAACTTGAACATCCTGAGATCCAGTGACAAATGTTCAGAATCTGCAGCTCCAACCTGAAGACGAAACGTTCTCAGTCTCTAACACCCTATTTTTAATTTAGAATTTTAATTTTGAATTTTATTAATAAGCTCGTACAAATAAAGAGGTTTTATTAGCTACTCTGCTGCAATAAAAATGAATTAAAAACATTTAAAATAATGCTGCTGTAACCTCGGCTCATAACACTTTGCTGTCAGGAACAAAGACGGGCTGATCGATGAGCTGATCAATACAATTTTATAAAAGGTTTAATAAGCTCGTACAGGTAACGCTTTATTTGGACTGTTTGAAATTATCTGTTGAGTTTGAGTCCTTGTTAATTTGTCCAGCGTTAATAAGCAACACTGACTCATAATGATGGATTGATTGATTGATCATCAGGTTTCAGTAAAATTGATTATGTTTAGTGTATTTGATATTCTTTGGTTTTTATGGAAGTGTGTTCGTAACACCTAGCTACCGTTAGCAAACATGCTAACCATGTCTCATAGTTGTAAACGGACTTTTCAACCTTAACGGTTCCCAAAGCGCTTTTACAGATTGGTCTCACACACACATTCACACACCGCTGTGACGGAGCTGCCATGCAAGGTGCTGCCTCCATCAGAAGCAACTCAGGGTTCAGTGTTTTGCCCAAGGACACGTCGACATGTGGACGGGAGGAGGCGGGGATCGAACCGCCAACCCTGGGGCTCTACCGTCCCTGTGCTTCCTGTTTACCGCCCTGCAAGCAGCAGCTCATCAGTTCCATGATAGCAAGTTTTTTTTCTTGAATGCATCACTAATTAGAATCCAGTAATATAATATATATTATTCTGCTTAACGAGTACTTTTACTTTTTCTTCAGTGAGATTTTGAATGCAGGGCTTTTACTTAGGGGTACTTTACTTGAGTATTTGTACACAGTGGTATATTAGTACTTGTGAGTACTTGTTCTGTGCTCCTCTCTGGTGTGGGAGACCTGCAGGCGGTGGATCGGCATTTGTTGACATTTGGTTTTTGTTGCTGCAGACTTTAATTATTTAACATTTCTTTACTTTGGTGAATGTTTGTTTGCAGCCGTCTGGAGTCAAACTGAACACATTTTATTTACAGAAACAGAACTTTATTTATACGTCATATATATATATATATATATATATATATATATATATATATGTGTGTATATATATGAGCTGAGGAAACCAGCTGAAAGTGCTGAAGTGGAGCGTCTGTATTTTTACTTTAAACTAATTAAAATTATTCTGTGATTTACAGGTTTGGATAAAATCACTTCACATGTAAATAGACTGAATTATAGTTTTATTTCTTACATGTTTCTGCTGTATTTGTGTTTATAGAAAGTGAAACAGTATTTTTACTTTTCTAAACTAATCCTGTTGAACTGTACGTGAACGCAGCAGAAAACCACAGACTGAGTGTGATGACACAGAAAGCAGCCTTTTCTCTGCAGGGGTTTGGTTGGGATGGATGTGTTTGTGTTGTCATGTATCAGTCCCAGGGTGTGACAGACGGGAGCGTCGGCTGCTGCACAGAGAAACCACTGTATCTGCATCCAGCTGCTGTCTGATGCTGCAAACATTCGCTTCTCGTTTAAACTACTTCACTTTCTGTGAGGTTAACAGTGAAGAGTGAATCTGATGAATACACACCACAGGACTCGAGACAGATACTGACACTATAGTTTAGACCTTTGTCCCCTCCTCCTGCAGCAGTAAGGATTTATTTTCATTTGGTCAATTAAAAGTTAAATAAATACATCAGAGAAGTTAAATGTTCCGGAGTCCTCGTGGAGTTTTACATACAAATCAAAGTTTGACCAGTGAGTGAAACCTCTGCTCCTGTGCAGGTTTAGTTGATTAATTACTGCTCTTATAAATGTTTGCATGCGTGTCAAACAAACCTGAATCCAACAGAGTGAGAACTTGTTAGAGGTTCTGTATCTCTCTGGGTTCTCTGAGCAGAAATAGTGTTATTTTAGGAGTTTTGGTTGGAAGTCTATTAACTGATGGCTGCTCTGATTGAAACACGCCTACAGTGTTGTGTTCAATGTCTTTCATGCTTCTGTTGTGACAGTGGAGTCTGACTGCAGGTCAGTGTGTCGTCTTTAAGAGTTTCCTGACTTTGAAGTGAATGTTTAAAGGGACCCTGGTGAGTCTTTGAGCACCGTTGGACCTGCTCATCACAACATTCAGCACTCTGATGTTTACATTGACCTGACATGGACCTCCAACAGCCCTGTCCGCCAGGAACAGAGTAATGTGTAGGGGAGGGTCAGGACGGACAGGTGGATATTTACCAGCGTTTCCTACTGACAGTGTGCTCTTTAAACCATGATCATTCCCTCACTAAGTCTGTGTCTAACCAAACCTCAACCACAGTCGTTGGCGCTGTTTTAGAAGTTGATGATGTCGCGGTGCTAACCTGCGCCCCATGAGAGAAGCTCCACTTCCAAACACATTCTAGTTTGTGCAGTTCTATGATTTATTCCATCCTGCTGGCACCGTGCATCTGTAGTGGTGAAGATGACTTTATATAATGTAACTCATGAGCTGCCATCCTTATTACCTGCTGCTCATGGGTCCAAACTGACAAACAGGAAGTGACAGCGTCCAATGGGCTTTACAGTAGAGTGAAACGCTGAACCAAGCTGCTCCACTTCAGATGCTGTGAACTGGATTTCAGTAATTCTTCAGGGATGGGAGCCAATCAGGACCAAGTCCAGCTGTGAGTCTTTGAGTATTGTAGAATACTTCTCTGGTGAGAGGAGACAGACTTTTACTGCTCAAATAAAGTTTAAGCAAAAGAAATCTTTAACACCATTCATCATATATGTGTTTAAATATAAACACAGAGTGACTGAAGGTGATGTCAGCCTGCAGGCAGCTGCAGACTCTGGGTAACAACATGTGTCTGTGGACAAAGACCATTTCATTCAGCCTCGCTCGCAGACAAAGAGCTCACAGTTTCACCATCAGCCAGCGTCCATTCACTTTCTGACACACTGATAGCAGCAGAAGAACATCACTGCAGTTGCAAAAGTTCATTTGAAAAGCAGTTCTGGCTCCTCTTACATGAAAATATTCAGAGCATTATGGGGAGTCAGATCCCTTCCTGGCCTCCTTTGTTTTTTCTGGTTGACAGATTTCCTTCCTCTCCTATAGACTGGAGTCCAGGCGGCTGTTAAACTTGGCAGGAGACGGTTTGTTCTCTGATGGAAATCTTTTCACACTCCGTCTCCTGGAGACAGACACATCCTCCCACATGCAAACTAACTTCAAGGGAGAAACTGTGTTGCTTTGATGCACAAGATGGATAAATTCTCCATTAATGCAGCCTCTCGACCCAGACCACCAGCCCTGACCTCTGACCTCTGACCCAGCCAGGGTTTGCTTCCTGACTCCCTTCACCTCCTCCTGGGTTCCTCTGCAGACTGCAGGCTTTATTAGAGGAGCAGTTCTGTGGCTGTCACAAACGCAGCTCATGTGGGAAATGAAGATACTTAAGCTCCTTCGTCTCTGAGTCGTAACTCAGTCAAACCTGAACACACAGACATGATGCACATATTTTTAGATTCAGTGTGACTTACACTTCCCGAGGACATCATTACGATGTAAATAAACGTCCATAGATCTGCTTAGAAATCAGAGAAAAAAGGGGCTCCTTGTAGCTGCAGAGTTGCCTGAGAATCCTCCTGTTTCTAACTGTTCTTCAGTATCACAGTGATCAGTGACAGTTGTCTGAACATCCATGAGCTGCTGACAGCTCATTCACTCACTGCTGGTGGTGCTAATTTGCCAAAATGTTAAAATGGTTTGAAAATAACGGGACTCAAGGCGTAGCCCAGAGTAGTTTACATACCCCAAAGCATTATGGGAGCTGTAGTTACAAAATGTAATGTGATTACACCCCAAATAGAAGACAAAGAATAATATGAGTTACAAAATCCAATAATATGAAGTTTTAGTTCATGTTGCACAATCAATATATTATTTTGACATTATTAAAACTCAGAATGTCTCATCAACATGGTTCTTATACTGAAACACAAACTCTCTCCTCTACGTACTGATACGCTCAAACTATTTGAAATATTTATATTGGATATTTCCAATTGAACTAAAATCATACTGTAAATATTTGGGGTTTTAAAAAAGGAAGATTTGTTGTATAGCTTTATTGGATATTTTCTGATCAGCTGTGATTGATAATGTATTCTGAGTAACTTGTGTTTTATGTCCTGGTTGGACTCACAACAATGGAGGAACATGCTAATATTGTGATTTATAGGATTCTAGGATTCTAAACTCCCTTTGGGTTGTGTCAAAGCTGCATTTCCATCCAGCTAAAACAAGTGTGTTTACTTACTTTTCACCTGACAATGCCATGTTTTCCATTCAAGATGGATGACAAAGGACTTCAGATGAAATGTGTTTTAAAGTGTATTTTTAAAGCATTTGAAAACAGAAAAAACAGTGAACAGAGAAATCAAGTAACCAGAAATTCTTTTGGTTCATATGTGACCAAAGTTCATATCCAACTCCAGCAGTGAAAAAGCTCACAGTTCAGCAAACAGCAACAACTTAAAGGCGACTCACTCAGCTCTGGAGTCAGATTACAATCAGCCAAACGTCGGTATAAAGATGAGCCGTTAAAACACACACAGTATAAGGCGTCACACAAAATATTGGCATTCTTAAGTCAAATGTTTTTGGACTCAAAGCGCAGCTCCGTGCAGCACACCAATCATTTAACAACACTCATCAGTCTGACATCCCATCCAGCCAGAAACAACTAAAACTGCTCCTGCATACAAACATTATGTTTCAGAAACAGGCCGGTTCTACACAGCAATGACTGCATGCACAATACAGACAGGCACAACATTCAAAAGGCATACAGGATTCATCTTCCAGTGAACTGAAAGGAAGAAAATTCAACAGCTTTGAGCTAATCACACAGCAAACATTAAGAAAGAGTTTGACATTCTAGGGAAGTATGTTTATTCTTGCTGAAAGTTAGATATGTATGGAACTACAGCTAGGAGCCGATTAGCTTAGCTTAGCATAAAGACTGGGAGCAGGGAGAAACTAGCTTGGCTCTGTCAAAGTAAAAACAAATACACCTCCAGCACGTAGCTCCCCATAAAACCCCAAAATGTTATTTTTACATTTCTATTTGTGTGCAGATTAAACAAGAGAGACAGATAATTAGAGATCTTCAGAGTGTATTTTTAAGCTTTGGTGTGAGCCAGGCTAACTGATTCCCCCTACTTCCAGTCTTTGTGCTAAGCTAAGCTAATCACCTCCCCACTCTAGCTCTGCACTAATGCTGCATTCATGCCATGTCGGCAGAATGGGAAGAACAGGGAAAATTCCTGTTATTCCAACTTATTGCAAGATGGTTGCAACATTTAAACAACCTAAATTTGGAGCGGTTTGTTAACAAGTGAAACCAGATACAAACAAAGTATCGGCCCTTTTAAATTGACTGGATTTAATTTAGATGAAACTGCCAGCGATGGTGTTTTGGAGCCATGTTTCCAGTGCTTCGTTGACATTTCCTGTAGTTTAAGTCACAAGTGGAAGGCTGACATCAACAGTTTTTCGGCTGCTCGTAATCACGGCCCAGATGATACGACATGAATGCAGCATTAACGCAGACAAGAGATTGATATGGATTGTGTCATCTAACTCTCCGCCAGAAAGAGAATGAGCGCATTTCCCAAACTATTCCTTTAACTCAAGGACACAAAGCAAATTTGACCAAAAATGTGTCCGTCTGCCTGCTGAGGTTACCCTGTCTCAGCTCACTGTATTCCCACTGTCTTACATTTATTTCAGCCTGAAATACAGGCATTTAATTATAATTATAAAATACGACTTAAGTGTGCGCTCAAAGCAACAGTTTAGTATCATCATGCAGTTTTTCAAACTTATTTGAATTATTTTAAGCCTGAGCTTTGGCCAAAACTGTTAGTTACCCCACTAGAAACACCCAAACATGAAGCCGATGCATCACTGAAAAAGAACATACTTCAAATATATCATCTGCAGCAGTAAACATCTAAACATATATGGCAAAATACAGTATGGCATAGCAGGATAGCACCTTGTTCTTTCGGTTCTTGCATTCGATCATTATGGCACAATCATCAAATTCAAGAGAAAAATACTCACCTTAAAAACAGGCTCAAAAGCATTTACAATATATACAGTTTATACAATATATACAGTGTGAAGCAGGGTTCTAATAGAAATATAAAGCCTTTATACATCATTACACTCTAGCGTTTTCTTTTCTGTCAGGCACTACATTACTGCATATCCCACTGGCAAATAAGCTAAAGCAGAGAGCAGCTCAATAGCAGACATTTAGTTTGACACTAATTGATTGTTCCCAATGTATAACTGACTTTTATTCTGGCAACAAGTGCTTTATTATTCTATATAACAAGTGCAGGGCCACTCATTAGCCCTCAATGCCCATCAGTGAAAGAAGTCAGTCAGTCAGAGAAGGAAGATTTCAGCACAATATCCAGCTGAACATGGACGGATTATGAGACAGTGGGTCTGGGAACTCATGTAAGAGCAAACCAACTACAGCGACACAGCTGCGTAGTAGCTTGTAGTTGTAGTGTACTTTGTGATCACTTTGTGGTTGTTTTGCTTCTTGATGTGGTTGTTTTGTGTCTCTTTGTAGTTGTTTTGTGTCTCTTTAGTCATTTGGCGTCTCTTTGTAGTTGTGTCTCTTGGTGGCCATTTTGCATCTTTGTGGTCGTTTTGCATTTCTTTGTAGCTGTTGTGTGTCTCTTTGTTGCTGTTTTGTGTCTCTTAAGTTGTTTTTGTGTCTCTTTATAGTCATTGTGTCTGAGTGACATTTTGCAGGTGGAGCCCAGGGGGGGCCCTGACCTCTTGGGCCCCTGGGCCTGTGCCCAGTAATCCATCCATCCAGCTGAACAGGGAGGTTTGCCCAGTGGCGTAGAGTGACGCTGCCTCACTTTGAAAGTATTAGTGTAGTGTTGTAGTAGTATTTTGTTGTGGCACTACACCACAGGGTTTGCCTGTTAGATGTCAGGGTAGAACTCTGTGTTGACGTCGACGCTGTGCAAGACAGACTTTTGATCAGCAGCTGACATCCTGTTCAACACCTCAGCTGACAGAGAGTAACTGCTGCCAGACTTCTCCTCAAACCAGCTGTCCAACGCTCGCTTCCCATCAAAGTTAGCGATGGGCGGGCCGTTAACTGCCACAGTCAGCAGGTCATTCATCTGCTCCAGAGTCAGCCGGGAACGATTGTTCTTACACATCTTCTGTAGAGACCCTCGGCCTTTATCGCAGCAGGCTGTGGAACTGGGCAGGACCCTGACAACCTGCACAATCCGATTCAGCAGAGGAAAACGCTGCTTGTACCTGCAGATGTGACTGATGACCTCTTTAAAACCGTTCATACTGTAGTAGTCTGCTTTCAGATCCTTCCATTCCACCACCAGGCTGCCCCTGGCCTCCGTCCTGGCCTGGGAGCCCTCCCGACCCCCAGAGGGAATGGACTCCAGATGGTTGAATATCATCTGGATTTCTTCCTCCCCGTAAGCTTGTAGGTCCTCACGATTGTGAGGCCAGGTGGACAGGTCCAGGACTTTGCAGGCTTTGGCAAATGAGCGGCTTTGCAGGTCCAGCCTCTGAGACAGGATGCCCTGGCTCCTGTTGCAGATCTTTTCTCGGATGGACTGAAACTTTGACTCGGCAACACGCAGATTCTTCAGAGCAACGCCGTTAAAACTTTCACGGAAATTTTCCTCAAACTCCTGCAGATACTCTCCGGGACAGTCCACCAACTGGCCAATCTCCAGAATGGCCTCCTCTATCTTGGCTTCCACCTGTGACACCAGCAGGTACTCTCCCTGGAAGGTGAAGGCTAATCGTGACAGAACAGCTATGATGTCCAGAAGGAAGTAGATGAGCTTTACTGACTGATAGTCCATGAGGAACTGGAGGAGGGTAAGGGCGATGGCTGCAGCGTCAGCCCTCTGTGTCTGGCTGCTGATCTCCTTCAGATGGGTGACTACCTCCAGGTAATCTTTGATGAGCGCGTTAAGGACGTTTGGTTCTCCTATGATCCATCGAATGGCTCTAATGTCTCCTAGGAACTCAGTCTCCTCTGACAGTGTTGGAGCAGTGGATCGCAGCTCAGCCATCATGCGAGGGGAGTAGCGGTAGAAACTGAGAAGCTGCTTGAGGTTGTTTTCCAGATCCTCCAGGCAGGAGAGCTCCTTCCCACTAATGGCATCTAGCACCTCCAGATGGGGCCGATGGATCATGATAGGTAGGCAGAGGATCCAAGGAAAAGTCTTTTGTACAGATATGTACAGGTTGGCTCTCATTCCTGAAGAGATGTTGGTGCCATCTACCCCCAGACCCACCACCAGCAAGTCCTGAAACCTGAGACCTAGGACACCGAAGGCTCGATCCATAGCCTGGAGATAGCCGTCGACACTGGCCATGCTCAGTCTCTGCAAGGACAGGAACTCTGTGTTCGGGGAGCCCTCATTGGTAATGAACTGGACGTAGACTGCCACCATGTCTGAGAAAAGGTCGTCATTCTGGGCGTCCATTATGACACTTAGGAAGGGAGACAGGCGCATCTTCTCAGCCAGGTCTTCTTTTACAGCCCGGGCAATGTGGTGGATGAGGATCTGACAGTCCCCTTCATTCATGTACTGGTCCACCACTTTGAGCTCACACCTCTTCAGAAGCTCTGCCAGTGGACGGAGGTCGGAGAAGGGCCGTCCCTCCAGGGCCAAGTGGTACGCCGCGTTGAACAGCAGTATCATGTTCTTGCACATCTCCTCTGTCTTTTCTGGATGCATGCGCAGCTTATACAGCTGCAGACACTTCTTATGGAGGTTGCTCTGGCTGTGGAGCTTGATGGTGTGGATCTTAAACTGCTTGGAGCCAATGATAAAGGCAGAGGTTCGGGATGACTGGACGGTGTACTGGCGGCAAACGTGGCACCACATCTCATTTAGGGTTGGTGAGTAGCGAAGGAACCAGAACTTTTTCAGCCACTCCTGCTTGAAGCGACGAATCCGTCGGCCTCCTCCAGAGGAAAGCTTTGATGGGTCTTCTGGAGAAATCACAAGATCTGCAGCAATCGACTCATCAGCCGAATCCACGTCCTGGTCGTCTTCATCCAGAACAACCTGAGTGGGCGTCAAGGGCTCCATCCCTGCAAAGAAAAACACATTCAACTTTGTAATTGTAATTTTTGTTTACTAGTATGGCTGTAGACCCAGTCTTGATTAAAATTAACTTACAGTAAAGATCTCAATTGAAAAACTCTAATATTCAAGACAAACCAGTTCTATTGATGACTGATGATTTAAAAAAATAAATTGAAATCCTAACAAAGACACAGAAAGATAAAGAAATACAGCCCTTAGTCTGAGGAAGTCCAGAACAACCAACCATCATTTTTCAGAACATACCTTGAAAATCTTCGATGGGGCCTTGCTCAGGGTTGGGTGGGGCCTGATCGTGTTGGGGTAGGGTCTGTTCAGACATTGGTGGACCAACCACGTCCCCCTGTTCCCCTCTGACACGGGACAACTCCTCCTCCAGCTCCAGGATCCTCCTCTTCAGTTTGACACAGTTGGGGCAGAAGGAGGTGGAGGGTTCCTCGCTGCTCTGGTTCTCCTCCTCTTTCTCTTCCACCTTCAGGTTCGGAATGTTAAAGCTACTTTCGGAGGAATTAAACCCCGACCCGAGCACTGCTACTTTACACTCACTGGGGAGTGAAGACTGGGACCTGGACTTGCTGGAGTCCTCTAGAGAAGCCTCCAGGACGTCTTTGAAGATGAGGTCGATCTTCTTCCTCTTGGCAGGAGGCTGGCCGTCTGACTCCTCGCTGGGTTGTTTACTGGGGCTGGGTTTGCCCTGCAGAGCTGACTGCAAACAGGGAGATTTAAAGTCCTTCTGGATGTTGGGCAGGACTGCCGGCTTCCTGGGATCTGGAACAAAACAGTTTTCTTAGTTATGTCAAGCAAAAATGGCAAACACACATTACCACACATCAAATTAAGTAAAACACGTAAAAAGCAAACTTGGCAACCAGTGTGAAACTGATGGGCTGCATCTCACATGTCATAAACTTTTGTTTTGAGAGAATAAACTGACACAACAGCTTGATCAGTGAGTGCTGCAGTCATGTGGTCAGTGTGATAACAGTCTATGGATGATGAAAAACAGCAGATTTGGACAATTTCCAGCTTCTGTCACGTAAAGTACATGACTCCATCTGTTGGCATGTTAGAAAAAGTGAAAATACGATAGTTACAGAAAAAGCAACAATAAAAGTATCCATCACCTGAAACAGTAAATAAACCTTAAAACTGGACTGACATTATGTTACTGTAAAGCACTCTGTAACCGTGTTGTGAAATAAATCAATAAAGTTATTATTATTGTTATGAGCTGTAACACATGTCGAAGTCTGAGTCTCCCTGTGTTTGAACAGCAGACTGGAATTAATGTCAACAGGTGACCCTGAATCTGTGGGTCGATCTGAATGTGGGGCTTCCAGCTGTGATCAGAAAGTGTTTCCACATCCCAGTGAAATAACCACACAGGTCAGTCAGTCTCTAGATGACACATTGCTGAACTCTGTCTGTCTGCTGTCTCAAATGAACAAAACTAACCTCCATGTGGTGAATTCTGGTGGTTTGATTTAACAGCACACAGCTCTCAGTGTGACAGCAGCACCACCTGCTGGAGAACTGACTTCAGGATTCAAGGTGTTATTCAACTTCACTTCACTTTGCCAATACTGACATCTTCTGAAGACATTAAAGAACACTGAAAATGTTTATTTACTCAAAAACTGAAAAGAGATTTGTGTATCAAAACTTTGTTTCTTCTTCTTTCCTCTTTTTCTCTCCCATTAATCATCTCACGACCCCCCAGATTTATCTTGTGACCCTTTGGAGGGGCACGACCCCTAGGTTGGGAACCACTGAACTAAACTAGCTAACTGTATATAAAGTAGTTAAAACTAGCTAACTGTATTAATGACTACTTTTACTGCTGATATTTTAACTACATGAAGCTGATAATACTTGTGTACTTGTACTACTGATACTTTATTATTATTTAACCACTTAAATTAGCATTGAATTGACTCAGCACCTCTGTGACTCTGTCTCAACAGTATGTACGTTTAGTGAGTCCAGCTCACCTGCGTCCAGGTTGCGGTCGATGCTCTCCTGAGAGACACAGTGAAGTCGTTGGATGTAGTCGTCGCTGTACCAGACCCTCAGCTTCTCTCCGGCCACCAGCGTCCGACACACTCTGAAGTAGATGTTTTTACCGCGCTGAAACGCCGTCAAGTTCCTGTCGCTGTCGTCCGACGAGGTCCGGACAAACCTGCAGGTCAGAAACATCAACAGCAACACTTTCCATCACTGACGCCGTTTGGTATTTGTCCTTTGAGTGCTTTGGGAGGAAGTCAATGGAAAGTGCAGTAAAATGTAAAAGATCCATTATCAGTGATCTGAGAAAATTAGATTAGTTATTTCACCATTCCTAAAAGTAGATTTTTAAAGATGACAGTTTTGTTTTTATATAAAGAGCACATCTTCTTTGAATCAGGTGTTTTTCACCTTTTTCACCAACTTCTTCAACGAGGGATTTCCTACATTTACCAGAATGCCTTTCGACAACATCCAGTGACGTGATGCTGTTCTCAGGTTAAAGGTACGCTTCGGAGTTTTCTTGTAAACAAACAAAGTTATGTTCATCTTTACATTCAGTGTTTCTCGCTTCGTAAACAAGCTAGCTGGTCGACCTGCTGAAGCGCAGCCAGTTTATTGGTGCTTCGAGCTGCATTTAAAGTCATTTCCAGCAACAACAGCCTGCTTTGTTTCTGCTGTTCTCAGTGTACTCCAACAGAGCTGCAGTTCACAGCTCACTGTTCGTTGGCTTTGATTAAATGAAAGGAAATCATGGTGTGAAGTAATTTTACTATATTTTAACACTAATGGTATTATTTCAGGAAAGTTTGTCGATAATTGTAGTAATACCATTTACCGTGATCATTTTGGCAACAATAATCGTAGCATGACAATGTGATCCTGGAGCATCCCTACTGTACGTGCTTCAACTGGAGACTGGAACTAGGTTTTGGATATTCTAATGGGATTTTAATGGACTACTGCCAACCAATCAGCCATAAATACATACTATAGGGCTGCAACAAACGATTTTTTTCATTACCAATTTAACTGTTTCATCTATAAAATATATCCGAACATAGTGCCAACAGTCAACAGTTGAAAACCCAAAGAGATTCAGTTTACTGAGATATCAAACAGAGAAAAACAGAAACCCTGAGACTCTGGAGAAACTGGATCCAGAGTGTGCTTAATCATAGGTTTAAACGATCAATCGACTGATCTTCTCAGCTCTAACATCCTGTTTATTGTATCAGTATAAAGTGCTGACACACACAAAGCTTGCTCATTGGATATTAGAATAAAGAACGTACCTCATCCAGTTGGCTTTGGTCTCATCGCTGCCATCGATGGATTGATACGTGTTGTTAAAATCAACAATCTGGAACGATCACAACAGAAGACTAGTTCAGAACTGGACTTGTTTAAATATGGCTGTAAACTGTGACAGGAACAGGTCTAGACTGGTTCTAAACTGGTCTCGGGCTGGATGAACTTACTATCCAGGAAAAGAAGCCAGAGGATTTGTCCTTGCACACCAGCTCTCCCTCATACGGGCCGAAGACCGCCCCCTTGGGGATGGTTGGATCCACGCAGCGAACATCCACCTCGTCTCCCTCAGTGAAGACCTCCAGGCCTGATGGGACAGTGAGCGCCGCCCTGTTGGCCGACCCCAGGGCCGCAGGTGTATCAGGGACAAACAGTGGGGGCCCGTGGGACGGACACTCCTTCTGGAAATAGTCCTGGCACTCCTCACAGACTGGAGGACAAACATCTGATCTTTACAAAGTGTCAGCGTCACATTCAGTTGACTTCTCTTTATAGGATATTTCTGCTCTGTAAAAATGGAGTTTGGGGGCATTTGGGTAGTAAAGAGGCACAACACCTACAGAGACCAGTTTATTTACTCCTCCCCTGAACATCGCTTGTCCAATCACAGCTTAGCAACCGTAACTAGCAACCAGCCCCCTCCAACCCATCACAGATGGTTAAAAACGGTTTATTTATGCATATTTTCATATACATAACACCTGAACAAAATACTGCTGCATTAGCACAGTGGTGCTTTGAGCTAAATGCTAACATCAGCACCCCGAATGATCCTCTGACTTTCCATCTAGCGCCACCATCAGGTCAACATGTGTCCAACACTTTGGTTTATGGCCAAATACCTGCAGAACTACAGACGTTCCCATCAGCCTCAGCTGCACTGTTTACTGCTAACACGCTAAGCTAAGATGCTGAACATGTCAGCATGCAGCTCACAGCGCCGCTGTGTGCACGGCTGCAGACTGACAGAAGAAAGGAAAGTTAAACTTACACCAGAGATCCGAGGACTGCTGGCTCATGGTGGAACCATCACCGTCAGCCTCTGCAGAACGACAATCACCAGCTCAGACTCACGGCTCGGCTCATCATTGTGTTTTATATTTAAATATTCTTATATTAACAAATGACCCCCCCCCCACAGTGTTTTAGTGTCTTTCGGCTCGTTGTTTCGGTTTCACACCTTCAGGCTTTATCGACCTGGCTGATTTATCAGTCTGTCTGATTGATTAATTATTTCAGCTCTAAATATCAAACACACAGCTGTAAGAAAACGTTTTGTTTCTGTAAAACTATATAAAATATATCTGATATATATTTATATGATATACATCAGCTTTAACTCCAATATTGACACTAGCCTCATAAATCAGCATCTGTCTGCTGAAGTAAATGAGTTTCTTATTACAAAGACTATTGATGGATAATAAGTCGTTTTCTCTCCAGACTTTATTCACTGTTTGTTCAGAGGGATTAAACTCCGCATCCTGCTGGACCTGGACCTGGATCTGGACCTGGACCTGTAGTCTGGAGGAAACACTTCTAAACAGTGAAAAACTAAAGTTGCCTTTCACTTCCTGTCTCGTGTCCGCAGATTAGCAGTGAAATTAGCGGATTTGTGTTTAATTAGCGGCGGAGTTTTAATCTGCGCCACAGCTTCTCTGCTCGGTTTCGATCTGCAGACAACTGGCAATCTGCCTGCTGTTTTCGGAAGCCATTTTCGCTGGCCACAGTGGCTACTGACACAGACCCACCTCGTGCAGAGACGCAGCGGGGACACGGACCCTCTCTCCCGGGTGAAGCTCGACTCTCGCCCCCCGGCCGCCGAGCACCGACCCCCGGCCGCTGCCCGCCGATGCAAAGTTTCCCGTTAATTTTTGCAACGACTCAGTCGCCTCCTCGAGCTTTGACCACCATTTTTCATCACAGGAAATGACATGGAAAACGGAAGAAAGCAATTGCGCAAAAATTAAAGTTAACTGTGAATCTGAGGCCGGAGTTGAGTCCGACAGGACAGTGAGGCGGTTTCACCTGTTCTCACCTGTCTATCTGCAGACACCTGGAAGCGTCCCACTGTTTAATAACGGAATAATACAGTTTACTAGGCTAATTATTAATAACACATGTAAATCATTTTTAACAGATTGATGCCTTAACAAGCAGCTTTTAATACTGTAGCTAAATTAAAATTACAGTTCTATATAACTGTAGGTATATATTCTATTCTATTATTCTGTCTATATCTCCTCCACTAAATTTTTATTCTACATTTATGATTTTGAAGATACAGATTTGATATTAAACCTGGTACAGTCGACACAATGTAATAACAGCTGCAAATAATGATTCATCTGTCAATTACTTCTATTTATTGTTTAAAAAGAAATCAGAAAATAGAGAAAAACTGTAAATCACAATGTCCCAACCAACAGGCCAGAACTCAGATGTTTGATTACAATGATGTAAAGAAAAGAAAAGAAAAGCAGCAAATCAACACATTTTAAAGCAGCAAACGTTTTATGAACACCTTCGTTTTTTTTATTTTTATTATTTGTTTTATATATTTTCTGAAAGGAGAACACAGGAAGTGGTTTACAGAGCAGACATGTAGCAGACATTTTTGGACTTTTAACATCTGGACGTACCTGCACGATTTATGACATCACAGTTTGTTTGGAACCAATCAGGGTCGAGTATGAAACAACAGGTCACAAACACTGAGCCTTTACAGTGAAGCAGGAGAAGGAGGAGATGTAAGTTACAGAATGTTTAACGAGGTAATATTTGAGGAAAAGAAATGTCGGCTCCTTCACAGTGAAATGTGTCGCACACCTGCAGCGTGTGGCGCTCCAGACTGTCCTGATGGTACTTGCTCTTACTGTGTTTCTTGATGTTGTGGATCTTAAACATCCTGGAGCCTTTGATCAAAGCTAAGTTCTGGTGGGACTGCGTGTCTGCGTGGAGGCGGCAGACGTGGCACCACATCTGATCGAGCGTCTTTGAATAACGAAGGAACCAGAACGTTTTCAGCCAGATCGCCCGGAAGCGAGGAGACCGATAACGCTTCCGCCAGGACGAGTTGTCCTGAGAAACTGCCGGGCCGGTGGGGGTCATCTTATCGGCCAAGTCCACGTCCTGATCACCTTCATGGAGACCCACCTGAGATGGTGAGGGGGGCTCCATCCCTGTGAGACAGTCAGACATTTAAGCCCTACGGACGCTTTTCAGCTGTAAACCAAGTTCAGTAATTACAGTGACTAAACTGTTGTAATCACATTTTTAAAAGTAACGCTAACTTGCCAAGAGTTAGATGAGAAAATCAATACCGATTAGCTTAGCATAAAGACAGGAAACAGCTAGCCTGGCCCTGTCCAAAGGAAGCTAAATGCAGCTCCTCTAAAGCTCCGTGATCAACATGCTTCATCTCGTCTGTTTCATCTGTGCAGAAACAAAGGTAACAGCGGGCAACCAGCAGTGCAGAGGTACTGGGCGGATGGATGCACTCGTTTGTCAAGAAAATAGATCCAGCGTGTAAAAATAACCCATAAAACCACAAACTTTTAACCTGCACACAAACAGAAAGATACAACATGTTGATCAGGGAGCTTTAGAGGTGCCACTGCCTGCATGTCTGATCTGTGCACACATGAACGAATCAAACAGCCCGACTGTAGTTTCTCTTTTAGCAAACTAATTCATTTCCTGAAACTTACATGCAGGCTCTGCCTCTTCTATGTGGACTGTCTCAGGACTCTGCAGGTCCTGGTCTGGTTGCGACTTGTTGAGATGTGTCAGTTTCTCCTGCAGCTCCATGATCCTCCCCTGCAGTCTGACACAGTTCAGACAGCAGGAAGAGGAGGAGGAGGACTCTTCACACGTCTGATCCTCCTCCTTCACAGGTGGAAGTTTAAAGTCCAGTTCCACCTTATAGTCCCCGGAGATGGAGGGCTGCCGGGCTGAAAGGGTCCTGGACCTGCTGGAGGCCTCCAGAGAAGCCTCGAGAGCGTCTCTGAAGAAGTCCTGAAACAATTAATTCACCTGTTAGTTCATCAAAAGAACCTGTCTTTATTGCAAGTTTGATGAGAAGTAAATCAAATAAAGTATTGATCATATTAGAATCCAGAAGGGGCGGAGCCTCTTCTCCTTCAAGTTTGACTTCTAAACTAAAAACCTGCTGGTCAGTCGAAGCACTTTAAAGGATCAGTCTGCTGTTATTCTAGATTTTTCTTATCATCAAATCTCATGTTCAGACTCAAACCAGCAACATGTCAGTCGGTCTCTCTGTCCTGTCTGACTTCCTGTCTGTGGCTCATAATCTTTCAAACAGCTGCTCACTGTAGTTTCTATCAGACAAACAGGAGGAAATAGTGACTTTGTTGGGGACTATTTTCAGCGGCGGATGAATCCACATTTGGTGCTCTAGTGAGTATTTGGGGCAGCAGGACGGTGTGTGAATAAACTCCAGTGTGTGTGTTGATGGTGATGAAGGCTCACTGATGTGTTTTTAATGGTTCAGACACACAGTCAGGGACGGGTTCTGAGACCGGTTCCATTTTGGATTTGGTTCCTGGTTCCGCTAAT
Source organism: Macquaria australasica (assembly GCA_005408345.1). Classification (NCBI taxonomy): domain Eukaryota; kingdom Metazoa; phylum Chordata; class Actinopteri; order Centrarchiformes; family Percichthyidae; genus Macquaria; species Macquaria australasica. Next base: position 31,238 of record SEMN01001679.1, read on the forward strand.
GCGTCTCTTATCAAACCTTTGATCTCTTCTCACTCTGTTTTGTGATCAGAGATCAATGATGATCATGTCTGTCTGTCTGTCTCTGGTTAAAGTGACAGACGACATCAGATCAGCTGGAGATCATTAATGTTGATTAAAGTGTGTGTGTGTGTGTGTGTGCTCTCTGCTGCTGTCTGTGTTCACACAAAGACAGTTTGTGAGTGAAGAGTCGTCACTCTGTCACATCACTCTACGACAGTTCAGATGTTCTGCTGCTCAGACAACAAAAGCTGCTCACACACCTGTGACTTATTTTAACTTAGTTACTGCAGGTGTTGAAAGGTAAACCTAAACTTAACCTGGATTCACGTTTGATGAAACCGAACCCCATCCACCCCCCTAATACTTTGATTCTCACTACACACTGGGAAGAACTCCCATGACCTAAAGCACTCAGTCCTGCTGGTGAAACCTGAACAAGCTAGCACCCCGCTCGCCCCACAGGCACCTTCATATTGTATATAAAAAGGTATATCAAGGTTTTGTGTTTTTACCCGTTGTTGTACTTTTTATTTTAACATTTTAACTCACTATAACTACATTTCTACCCGATGTTTGACCCAGATGTGTTCTCTGTGTTTCTTCTTATCTTTGGTAATTTCTCGTTTTTTTAGGTTTATTTTTTAGTAACTAAATGAAATGTTTAAACTGAAGCCAGAGAGAAATCATCTATAAGAGACAGTTTCTGTTGCAGTCGTACTCTGAAGCTGAGGTCCGTCTTCTTCACAGCAGGAGGGTGTTCGCGTGTCTCGCCTCCTGGCTGCTGCTGGTTGATGTTTTTACACTGCAGCAGAGACGCAACGGACCGCAGGCCATCTGTAACACCACTTCAGTCCAGAAGCAGACACTGACATCACACCTGTCAACAAAACATTCTGACTTTCCTATAACCACAATCATTTACAGACAACGAGGGGAAAATCAAAGACTTAGCTTCAGCTTAGGCTAGCAGCGGCTATCTCACAAGCTAGCTTTCACTTGATATAGAACTCGAACTTCTGCCGTCAAGTTAGCTGTCTTAATACACGGCCAGAGCGCAGTAATACACGGCCAGAGCGCAGTAATACACGGCCAGTGCAGTAATACACGGCCAGAGCGCAGTAATACACGGCCAGAGCGCAGTAATACACGGCCAGAGTGCAGAGTGCAGTAATACACGGCCAGAGCGCAGTAATACACGGCCAGAGCGCAGTAATACACGGCCAGAGCGCAGTAATACACGGCCAGAGCAGTAATACACGGCCAGAGTGCAGTAATACACGGCCAGAGTGCAGTAATACACGGCCAGAGTGCAGTAATACACGGCCAGAGTGCAGTAATACACGGCCAGTGCAGTAATACACGGCCAGAGCGCAGTAATACACGGCCAGAGTGCAGTAATACACGGCCAGAGCGCAGTAATACACGGCCAGAGCGCAGTAATACACGGCCAGAGCAGTAATACACGGCCAGTGCAGTAATACACGGCCAGTGCAGTAATACACGGCCAGAGCGCAGTAATACACGGCCAGAGCGCAGTAATACACGGCCAGAGCAGTAATACACGGCCAGAGCAGTAATACACGGCCAGAGCGCAGTAATACACGGCCAGAGCGCAGTAATACACGGCCAGAGTGCAGAGTGCAGTAATACACGGCCAGAGCGCAGTAATACACGGCCAGAGTGCAGTAATACACAGCCAGAGTGCAGTAATACACGGCCAGTGCAGTAATACACGGCCAGAGTGCAGTAATACACGGCCAGTGCAGTAATACACGGCCAGAGTGCAGTAACACGCACAGAGCGTAGTAACGCACAGAGTTAGTAACATTGAATGGCCAGTGCAGTAATACAACGCCAGTGCAGTATCACAATGGCCAGATGCCAGTAATACACGCAGCCAGAGTGAGTGCAGTAATACACGCCGACGCGCATCACACGCACAGATGCGAAAGTAATATTAACGGCCAGAGCAGTAATTACACGCGCCAGAGTGCACACCGGCCAGTGCAGTAATACATCACAGAGTCAGCAGTGCAATACACGCACAGAGCAGGCACACGGCCAGAGCGAGTAACACACGCACAGAGTGCAGCACAACGGCCAGAGTGCAGCATCAACGCCAGAGTGGTGGTGCATACCTGCCAGTGCAGTAACACGCCGAGTGCAGTAATACACGCCAGAAAGCGGTAATAATAACGGCCAGTGCAGTAACACACGCCAGAGTGCAGCAATACACGGCCAGAGCCAGCAGTAATACACGCCAGAGTGCAGAG
>SEMN01001680.1:0-33437 GCA_005408345.1 Macquaria australasica
CCTCTCCTCTCTTGTTTCCTCCTCCCCCCTCCTCTCAGAGAAACAGCCTCTCTGAAGTAAAGATGGTGGATGGTGGCAGCAGACAACAGTTACCTAAAACACTCCACAGTATGAACGCTTACCTCGGGTACGATCACGCTGACACACACTCTGTTACCTGCTGCCACGTCCATGTTGGTGCTTTATATTAGTATTTATACAGGCGTAACACAGCTGATCCCACAGGGTAGAAGCTGGATGAAGCCTGTTTATGATGAAGACAGAATCAGCCTGTCTCCCTCTCTCGGTGTTCAGGGCTCTTCCTATCCGGCGCTGTCTGGATCTCGGGGCTGACATCGTGGTGACCGGACGCTGTGTGGACAGCGCCGTGGCTCTGGGGCCGCTCATGCACACCGTATGTTTGATATTAAATAAGTGTGTCTCTGTATTTATTAGTCTTAACTGCTGTAGTAATGCAGTAATGTTGGTTATAAAATGTTTCTGTATGTGACTGCAGGCTGTCAGGAGACGTTATATAATTTCTGTCATAGTGTTGTCATATTTCAGCTGGATATGATTGTGAAAGAGGTATTAAATTACATTGGATGTGGTAATAAAAACTCTTAAATTTAGCTTGGTGACGCCTGCAGAAACCGTGGCTCCTGCTCAAACGCTGGAATTCAAAATTTGCTAATGAGCACGCTACTTGCTAGCTCGCAAACATTGACACCCTGTTAAACTCGAGTTTTGGACAAAGTGACAGCCCTAATTAATGCTGTGTGTGTGTGTGTGTGTGGGAGAGAGAGAGACAGTGTGTGAGACAGTTCTGTAACTTCTGTCTGGGATTCTTATCCGTTGCAGTTTGGATGGGAGAGGAAAGACTATGACCTACTAGCAGCTGGGAGGTAAACACACACACACACACACACACACACACACACACACACACACACACACACACACACACACACACACAGAAACATGACAGTCAAACTCGACTTTATCCCATTTATGCATCATGTTAGTGGAAAAAGATCTTTTAGACCTTTTGCAGAAAGAGATTTCAAGTAAAATTTGGGTCTTCTTCTTCTTCCTGTCAGATGCCGCTGTGATCATGTATCTGTTAAAGTACTTTGAGTTTCACATTTAGCTCTCTGTTATGCAAAAGTTTCATGTTGACTCTGTTCATTTCACTTAAAGTTTCAAAGCTGCAACGTGCTTCAACCATGAAATAAATTAATACGCAACTCGAGCAAAATCAAGTAAACAAATGCATGATATTATCACACCAATGACTGACTGTCTGTAATCATCATCCTTTATATCTGAGGTGATAAATTTACATTATCTCTGTGAAATTGTGTGTGTGTGTGTGTGTGTGTGTCTGTGTGTGTGTGTCAGTCTTGCAGGTCACCTGATTGAGTGTGGCGCTCAGAGTACAGGGGGAATCTTCACCGACTGGCACAAAGTTCCTGATTGGTGAGACGGAGCCATTATAACACTGAATGTTGAGTCTCAGGGTTTACACGCACACACACACACACACACACACACACACACACACACACACACGTCTGAACAGCATCTGGGAAAACTGATTCGTCCATCTCAAGGTCTTGAAACAAAATGCAGATGCTTTTCTGGAGGAGAGAGTTGAATTATTTCAACTTCAAAAAATCATCAGACGGCTCCAAACTAGCCAGATCATAGTCCGCCTGAAAAGGAGCATGTTGGTCCAGATGTTTAGTCCGCACCAGAGGTTGATTAACAGTTTTCACAGCAGCCCGACTGAACCGAACCACACAGGGTCAAAGGTGAAGGTAGTCCATGAGATGCTGTGGTAAAGGGTTAAGTGCAGGTGAAGGCTGTTTTCTGCCTCTTTTACATACACACAGCTGCTGCTGTATTTGATTAGTCAAACACCATTTACACATGAACTGAACTCTTGTTTCGGGTCTCAGGGACAACATGGGTTTCCCAGTGGTGGAGTGCTCCAGCGACGGCTCCTTCGTTCTCTCCAAACCGCCCAAAACCGGCGGCCTGGTCTCCTTCGGCACGGTGGCGGAGCAGCTGGTGTACGAGATCGGCGACCCGCAGCGATACCTGCTGCCTGACGTCATCTGTGACTTCAGCCAGGTGGTCATTAAGGAAGTACCAGGTACTGCGCGCGCACACACACACACACACACACACACACACACACACACACACACACACACACACACACACACACAGAGTCAGGGCTGAGGACATGACCACAGGCTGAACTGTTGACTGTTTTCATAACCCTCAAACATTCATCTGGCAGCCTTAAACAAACTTTGTTTCGACCCCTGACTGAACCCTTCACACTCCTCTGAACCTCCAATAAGCTCTTCATCAGCTATTAGTGATTTATTTTCCCTTCTGAAAACTAAACATGTACCAGTCATCCCAGAGTGAACCCGTCTAGAGCTCTGCTGCAGCGTCTAACCCTCATACGAACTCCAAAACCCTCCCCCTGATGCTTCACTGAACTCTTCCTCACAGATAAGAAGCTCCATATTTCCTCTTTTTGGTAATTAATTCAGTTTTTTTATTTCTTGTGAACCTCAGTTGGTACCAAAACATTTTCAACCCCATACAGAAACAGTAACTCAACATGTCCTCCACCATGATACTGTATATATGTTTTGAATTATAGGAATGAGCTCATCCTACAGCTAAAATATAAGATGAAAATAGGTCAAGTCTGGTCTGCAGGAACAGCCAGCTGAGAGAGTTTCAACCTGCTGTGTTGTTAAATCTGAGTAACTCATACAAATAAATAAATACATTTCATTCTGCAAAATACAAATAACATTGTAATGTCACACACAATCTTCCATGGAGCAAATCTGAACACACACACACGATACACACAGTTTTAGATTCAATGTGACTTTCTGAGGATATCATTATATATGTGAATAAACCTCTATAAATCTGCTTAGAAACCAGAGAAAAAAATATGCTCCATATACCTGCAGAATTTGCCTGAGAATCCTCCTGTTTTTAACTGTTCTTCAGTATCACACTGATCCAGTGACAGTTGTCTGAACATCCATGGTTCACTGCAGACAGGAGCTGCTGGCAGCTCATTCGGCATATTTTAATGGTGTTGGTTTGCTAAAATGTGAACAAAAATGAGCCCACAGCTAACTCTCTACTCCAATCGACTCAGCATCATTGTACTTCCTGCTTACGTTCCCCAAAGCATCATGGGAACTGTAGTATCATGATTATCCTCCAAGTAGAAGTGAGACAAAGTATCCGAGTGTCCCATCACTATCGGTTTTATATTCCTGGATCACTGACACTCTCCTCTAATAGATTTTTGCCCTGTGTTGAAAACCTGACATACACACAAAAAACCTCAAACTATTTTTAATTTCATAAAACATTTAGTTTTTTCATAAAAAGGTCCAAGAACATCTGCAACTCACATGCGGATTGGTGGCATTTCTGAGCGGTAACCCGTCTGGAAAATAAAATATATGGCATGCATGTCTGACTAAGACATGTAGTGACTGTAAATAAACATTTTGACTAACATTATTTTAGTCATGTGATTATTTAGTTTTAGTGTAGTTTTATGAGATAAAAACATTTCACAGTTTTCAACTCAAAGGCGACTTTGTGTTTGGTTTTCGTCCTGTTTCGTCAGGGGAAGAGACGTTGTTGATTCATATAATAATTGAGTTTCCCATGAGATCTCCAGTAAACTCTCAATGTGCACTTAAAGCAAGTTTTGTCTCCTCTACAGCAGACCGGGACGTTACAGTGTGGGAGTTCTGGATCAACTCTGGACCAGAATGTCCCATTGAACTTTTAACTGCTGTTGTTGCTAAAGATGTAAATATTTCGGTCTAATTGAGCCTCAGTTGAACTCCTCAGCCTTGTTTGACCACTTCATGACCCCATGTTACAAAATAACACGAAGGAGCCGGGGAACGTGACCTGAAGATGCGGGATGATTTCAGCACACTTGATGGGGACATCAGGAGGTGAAGGATGGTGATGGTGTTGAGATAAGACCAGAAAGAGGACGGGGTCACACAGCAGCTACAAGAGTCCTGTTTCAGTCCACAGGGGCAGTCCCTCTTTGTCCCAGTTTAAAGTTGTGCACTCACCCACACTTCATAAAAAGTGTTGCACCAGACTCTTTGCAGGAAGCATCTAGTGTTGACATCTAATTTGCAGTGTATGTGGTCAGGATACCAGTGCAGTGAGCTGGTTCTGGCTAGAAGCATAAAAAATATGAAATATTCATATAACATCATTCATTTTTTATCGAAAATTACATTACTTGACTAAATACTCAGCTACAGCAGAAGCTGTTTGTCATTACTAGAGATGTCTGATCCGGGCAGATTCTAATGGATCGGTAAACAGCTGCTCGAATGCAGAGCCTTTGTGAATGTAAAAAAATGATTTGGAGGCACCGGTGACATGACTCCGAGTTGTGACATCCATGTTAGCAACGTACACAGATTTGCTAAGCTACAACGGTAACAAATGTGTCACCTCTCCTCTCTTTTATACTAACAAAGCTCTCTAAACAAAACCTGTCTGTCACAGTTTCCCGAGTTTTCCCGAGTTTGTCCGAGGTGACGTCTTCAGATGTCTCGTTTCAGTCCAGAACCCGAAGTTATTCTGCTTCAGAGAAATCGATCATCCAAATTATTGTTTAATTTATTGTTTAATTTTCTCACGATTGTCTAATCATCTGAAGTGTGTGTGTGTGTGTGTGTGTGTGTGTGTGTGTGTGTTGTTTCCAGGTGTTGAAGGAGGTGCTGTAAGAGTCACGGGGGCTAAAGGCTTCGCTCCGTCACCTGACTACAAGGTAAACAGCGTCGACCTCCTCTGCTGAGCTTCACGACAGACAGACTTTGTTTTTTGTTTCCCATTTTGACGTTTTATTGGTTTCTGCGTTGCAAAAATCTCCATTTTGGGGATGCTGCAGCTGGAACTCTCACATCCTGTTTCCTGTCTTCCTTCCCTCGTCTGTCCAGGTGTGTGCCACCTACATGGATGGTTTCAGGGCGACAGCAGTGTGTCCCGTCGGAGGGCCGAGAGCAGCAGAAAAGGCCCGACGGACTGCAGACAGCATCATCAAACGGTGTGTCCAAGAGAGAAGACTCTCGGTACATGCATGTTGCCTCTAAACTGTATGGATTTCTAACAATAACTGGTGTGTGTGTGTGTGTGTGTAGGACGAAGCGTATGTTTAAGCAGTTAGGGCTGGAAGATTTCAGCTCCGTCAACATCCAGGTCCTCGGAGCTGAGGACACGTATGGTGCCAACGCTCGCAGCAAGGTAACACACACACACAATAACACACAATAACACCCATTGTCTCAAACACACCTTCTCTTTTAGTTTTAGTCATGTTCTCAGTCAGCTGGGTTTTTATTAAGGTGTTTAGTGTCTAACCCACAAGTTTCAGCCATTTTCAGACTTTTTAACACCAACATATAACCTCTGTCACTCACCGAGAATTCATAGAACCATGGTTACACTCTGGTTTTATTGTCTGTACTGGGCCATAACGGCTCATGTTTCACTCGCATGACCCGAAGCGTATGACGTCCGTCCCTCATAATTTAACTTCATTCAGTTGGGAGACTGGACTGTTTTTAATCCAGGACTATTCTTTTGTTGGGTTAGCAGAGGGCAAAAACTCCACCTTTAATTAATCCATGTACATATTCCTAATATTCCCACACAGAATTTATTCTCTGGCACTAATCACCATCACTAAAACTTTCTTTTTGTAATTCAGATTTTTTTTAAAATGAACTTTTCCAATAGATGAAAAAACACAAGGCGACACAAGGCAACACATATTACAGTAAATCAGTGTAGAACAAGTAAAACAAGACAAACCAATAAGCTGAAAATAAATGTGAGTTTCTTTCTTCATAAACATTAAACTTAATAAACATTAACTTGGTAATTATTCGTCCTTGCGATTAGACAACATCATTAATTTTAAAATCAGTTCTTTGTCCGACTCGCATCACTCAAACTTCCTGAACATCTTCTGTTGTTAAAAGAACACATTCAGAGGATTGTGCAGGAATCATGAAGGTTTGATTTGTACCAGTTTGTCTTCTCTTATTCTCTCTCCCCGCTCCTCATCCCTTCTCTCTGTCTTTAACACCAGAAGCAGGTCGGGGTCGGACTTAAGCCTGTTTCACGCCTCTAAACTCTCACTCTATCACTCTTTTTCTCTCAGTGCGACACAGACTCTCTCCTCATCCCTTCATCCCTACAAAACTCCTCTTCTTCCAGAAGCAGGTCGGGGTCGGAGTTAAGCCTGTTTCACGCCTCTAACCTCCCACACTCCTTATTTTTCTCTCCACGTCTTCTTCTTTCTTCTTCTCTCTCTTCTTCTTCCTCTTGATTTTTTTTTTGTGAAAAAAACACATTCGATCAAAGTGTAAAGTACCTTCACCACACGGATACACGACCAAACATACTGTCATTAACGTTATATTTTATTGTCTGTCTGGTTCATGTCTCTGTGTGCAGGGCTCCAGAGAGGCAGTGATTTGGATGGCCGTCCACCACAAACAGAAGAAAGCTCTTGAACTCTTCGCCAGAGAAATAGCTCCTGCAGGGACCGGCATGGGTACGACAAACACACACATGCTTTTTCTTTAAACCCTCTTATTCCCCACCGCACTGCATAAAAAGTGCCTTTATGATGATCCAAATAAAGTGTATTTTCATGATTCATTAGAAGAAGAAAAGCTGCTAAAAAAACAAACCTTCAGGGTCAAGAGTTCTCCACAGATTTAACTGTCAGACTCACGATGGAGTCCACACATTCTTCTTCCTTGTCTAAACCTGGCGCCTCCATTTCCCACAATGCAACTAGACCACCAACAGTTGTGTGTGAGATTGTGGTGTGTTATGCTGGTAGCAGCTAATGTAGCCTGCAGCAGAGATGAGCAGCGGGCTGCAGAGGTCTGGTCTTTCTAACTCCACACCAACACACTGTTTTCATCTTCAGCCCCGACCAACGCTGACTCAAGTGACATCACTCGAGGACATTTATCAGACTTCACAGAGCTCCCCCTGGAGACACTAAAGGCTTTATACTACTTTAAAAACGGGGGTCATTATTCCGGGATTGGGACGGGACCAGAGTGAAAATCCACTCCCGTGCCAGCCTCTAATCTGAACCAAAGTTCATTCAATCCATCCCAAAGTCAACAAGATATTTCACTCTGGACCAACAGACTGTTTAACCAAAATAACCGTCGCTGCAGCCGCGCTGTTAAAGTCTGAACTATGTTGGTGTCATATTGTAATCTTAAAGATCCATTAATTAACCAGATCTTGTCCTCTGTGCTTTCAGGGCCGAAAAATACTAAATACTGTCAGGAAAAAATGAAAACAAGCTCACACAGACAAACAGAGCTGCACTCTGCTTCAAGTGGTTTATTAATATCTGTCCCTCCCCATCACACACACACACACACACACAGTAAAGAGGGAGTGTTCATCAGCTGGCTGCAGGCTGTGTGTTGCTGCAGATAAGGAGGGTTGTGACCTCCTGAACCAGAGTTTTGTTTATGGTGAATCTACCACACACACACACACACACACACACACACACACACACACACACACACACACACACACACACACACACACACACACACTCTCAGCATGAACTCTGTGTGACTCCTGGGAGGTTGCTGATTCATGCTGTCAGTGCTGTTGAACTGTAAGTGGGACAGGAAGCTGAGCTGAACTCAGACCAGCTGCTACACCTGCTCAAACTGCAAAGATTGTTATTTTTGTGTGTTTTAAAGGTCCCGTTTCTTTCTTGTTCTTTCACTTTTTCCTCGCTCACAGCTCCGGGACTGACCGGCATTGTGGGTGGACGGCCCAGAGTGTGAGTTTAAAATACTTGCATGTATTCCCTGACATTTTAACTTCTCCTCATCGTACTGCAAACAGTAGAAGTGATGCAGGTGTCTCTCCTCCTTCCACTTTGTTCACAATAATCAAAGAATAATGTCCTGTATTCTTTATATCTTGTTCATTCTGTCTCGTGTTTGTTTCCAGGTCTCCTGTCCTGAAGCCGTTTTTCTTCTTACACCCCAAATCTCAGCTGAAGGTGAGTTTGATTTGAGCTGCAAAAACAAAAACATGCTGTCTGAAGAAAGCAAGGAACTTTATGAGTCACAAAGTATAAAAAACTGTGTGTCAACCAAATGACTGAATGTCTTGAATTGTTTTAGCTTTAGTTTAGTTTGTGTGTAAAGTCTTAAGGTCTTAGTTAGTAACTCCTACTAGCTAGTTTCAGACTAGTCATTTACTGAATCAAACAAAAGATGGTAAAGACTTTATTAACGTGTAAATTGGTTGCTAGAAAACACCTTTAGCGCTGTCCAATCAAAAGCAATCAACTATGTAAACACGTAGCATAACTAGCTAGCATAACTAGCTAACTAAAATAACAGTTTCATGAGGCCAAAATATATATTTAATCCTTTTTAAATGTATGTTTTATGCATGTATGGAGGAATATGTGTTTCAGAGTTAGTAGTATTCATGCAGTTTAGAATGAATGGGGAAATATCTGATTATGCTAAGCTAACCGAGGTTACGTAACATTTTGTGATTTGAGGTGTATTGTGTTGTTCTGCTAAATGTAAGTTTTAGATCATTATTAAACAGCATTTTGATCCAGTGTCATGTCAGATTTCTTGACTGTATTTACTCTTCAATCTAAACGGGTCGAACTATATTAGCATGCTAACGTTAGCTTTGTCAGTAGGCTCAGTTTAGCTAGTTTGAAGTAGCTTGTGTGGTGCAACCTGTTTTAATTTAGTGATGTGAGGTTTTAGCTTCTTTTTATGGTCAGTTTGGTGAATAAATACTCTTAGCAGGAAAGCTAGCTGTAACATAACCTGAGGTGAAACTAGAGAAGCTAGCAGTGTGAATGTTCTGTAGCTTCGCGCCACAGAAATGCTAAAAACTAGCAACTTCAGTCAAATGCTAAACAATCATTCTTTGCTGACCTCACTGCAGGTGGACGTTCATGTCGGTGGAGAGCTGGTGGAGTCTCTCGCAGAGGCGGGGCCAGACACAACTGAGCAGGAAGCCCCTCCCACCTCAGCAGCGGACGCACCTGACACAGGTAGACAAGCACACAACAATGTTATGTTCCAAACTTCTTCCATACGACCAAAGGGAGGCAGAGAGTCAGTTTAACCTGTGGTTCCGTTAGTTTCATCAGTCAGGGATTCTTGAAGAGGTTCCATTTGTTCTTGAGAAGGTTCCAGAAGCAACAGAGGTCCTTGAGGAGTTCCAGGATCCTTGAGGGGGCTTGAATGATTTTTGGGGAGGTTCCAATGGTTGTTGAAGAGGGGGAGGTTCCAGGGATCCTTGAGGGCCTCAAAACAGTCCTTGAGTAGGCTTGGATGGTGTTTGAGGGGTCCTCAAGGGGACTCGAAAAGGTTCCAGGGTCTTTGAGGAGGTTCCAGATGTGCTTTACATGACTCATGGTCTTCAAGGAGTTACAGAGCTCCTTTAGGGGCTCAAATGGTTATTGAGGGCGTTTGATGTGGGATTGGCGTCCTTGCAGGTGCTCAACGGGTCTTTGAAGAGTTTTCTGGAGTTCTTAAGGAGGTTATGGGGGTCCTTGAGTGATTTAACTACTAACAGTGCTGGACTTGAGGCTTGTTTGAGGTGTCCACATACTTTGATAGACTGGAATATTGCTCAATAATATACTGTATTAGAGGTTTGTAAGTGCAGTTACTGTTGTCTGCCTGCAGAGGGTGACATCTTCCCAAGTCCCATTTACCTCCATATAACAACCAACACACGAACCTCAGAGTGTGTGAGAAACAATTCAGACCTCCACGGCTACACAGGATTACCATGGAGTGTGTGTGTGTGTGTGTGTGTGTGGCTTGAACTTCTCTATTCCTGAGAAGTTCAAGCTCTGCCACTTTTCATCCTTTCACCAGTGCTGCATTCAGCCCTGCACAAGACTCACACACAAATACTGAGTGCACACACACCCACACGCACTCACACACACACTCAGCAGAGTTTAGGACACTCCTTGAATGCTGTTAAGAGACTCTTAACTGAACGTTAATGACATCCTTCTGACGCAGCAGAGAAACGACATTTATTTGCAAAATCAAAAGAGAACAGAAATTGAATTGTAGCACACAAAAAAGCTAGTGTGCGCACACACACACACACACACACACACAGAGTCCTGGCCGCTTCCCCTACCTTCACATTCCAGGCTGAAAACAGGAAGGCCTCACAATCACAAAAACCAAACCAACAGAATAAAAACATTGAAATGAAGGAAGAAAAGACGGAGCTGCTGCTTCTAATATTTATTCACCTGGTTTTACTTAAAAAAATCAGCCATTAACCAACTTTAGCTGTGATTTATCCGTCTAATTCTATGTTGAGACAGAGAGGTTGGACAAAGAATGAATAAAGTTTGCATGTTTGTGTGTGTGTTTGGAAGCAGGCAGACATGGCTAATGGATCACCTACCACACAGTCAGAGATAATGGATCTGCACATTACTGTAATCTGTCCCTCCTGTTACTGCAGCGAATGGGAGACGCACTCGTGCAGGAATGCAGTGAAACAGTGTTATAACTATATTTATTTGGTGACACATTGACATGGCAGTATAGGGGGATGGATAAAGGTGAAATTTGGAAATATAAACCATAATGAGGCTGCAGCCGCAAATTTAAAACCGTTTTTGAACATATTTGTGAAAACAAGGCCTCTGAGTGGACGTTTCCCATGGCAACAGTCGACTGAGGCGGTGTCGCTAGGAGAAATTCATACTGGATTAGCCATTAGCCATTTATTTAAGTCGTCTGTTTCTGGCCCCATCGTGCTGTCAGGTTTGTATTCAACTCAGAACGTGGAAGCTAGCAGGCTAGGCTGGTAGAGTAGAGTCAGAGCGGTGAATCCCTTCGTGAGAGCCATTTCTAAGTTCTTGAATGTAAAACAAAAAGGAACACGGAGACGGAGAAAGGAATCACATCCCCCTGCCTGATCAATAAAGAAGCAGACGCAGAAATCCCTTTTCACACCATAAGAAGTAATAAGACAACAAAAATGCTTCTGGACCTGAACTGAGAATAAATTAGGCCACCGGGAGGAGGAGTTACACAACGTCGTGCACCGATTCTGTGTTGTATCGCCGTTAGCTGAGCCAAGCAAACACGTGTTGTGGTCTCTGTCCAGAGCTGCCCAGTGGACCACACAGCTTCAGACTGGAGGAGCTGGCCTACACGAGGAGCGGAGACAAAGGAGACTCGGCCAACATCGGTGAGACTCTCTGCAAGGCTAAGTGGAAGAGCAAGTGAGATAGTTGCCCAGGTATAAACACCTCTAAAGCTCACTAATTAACACGTTATATCTTGTTTCTCTCGACTGGGACCAGTGACTATCTAGAGTCTGTGGTGGTTGCTGGTCCTGGCCAAGAAATAGTGCGGCACATATTCCCCCGTAAAACAGTGAATTGACGTTTTTAGATTTCGTTTTTTGTGCGGATTAAACAAACAAGATTTAACGAGTTAATTAGGGAGCTTTAGAGGTCCTGGTAGGCGGATCTTGTTACCTTTGGACAGATCCAGGCTAGCTGTTTCCCCCTGTTTCCTGTGTCTTTATGCTAAGCTAAGCTAAGTGGCTGCTGTCTGTCGCTTCATAATTAACGCACAGACAGGAGAGAGGTTAGATTTTATTAGAATTGTATTAAATTAAAGATGGATAACTGGGGATTCAACGAAACTTCACTCAGTCTTCTCTCCGTCTTCTTCAGGAGTGATAGCTCGCCATCCACTCTTCTTCCCCTACCTGAAGAAACACCTGACTTCTTCTGTGGTGGAGGAATACTTCTCCCACCTCATCCAGCCAGGGGTGAACAATGCCGTCACACGGTGGGCAAAGACATACTGTGTGTGTGTGTGTGTGTGTGTTAAAAAGAGGAAGTGGTTCTGTTCTAGACAAGTGAGGAACAGGCACTTCAACTCCTCCGCCCAGCATTCAGAGATTTCAACAGAACTCACACACTCACACTCTCACACACTCACTCACACACACACACACACTCACACACACACACACACAGAGCATGCAGCAGCAGTGATTAGCAGCTGTGGCTGGTGTAATCACTGTCAGACGTCAGCCTTCAGCAGCAAGACATCGAAAACAAGACGCACAATCTGCGGGTGAACGCATATTAGTCACAATCCACACACACACACACACACACACACACACACACAGCTAGCACGATACTCAAACTGTGGGGAAGCCCCAGTAACCCCCTCCATGTTTGTTTTCTTCTTCTTCTTCTTCTGTATTTATCTGTGGAGCACGACTCCTCTCTCCAAATTAAATCCCCTCATATTCTTCATATTTGACATATTTGCTGGTAGTCTAACCTTTTTACCTCTCCAAGCTGCAACTCTTTAATACATCACTACTGACTTTATCTTTAGAAACTCATAGTTGTTGGTTTTAATATCACTGATTTACTTTGTTTATAACCCATAAAAATCTGGGTTGTATCTCCATATTTAATCTGCTGATCCTGATCCTGAATGCTGTGCAATTTAAAGTCCCGTCCAGGTACAGATACTGGGAATGCACAGTAGTTTAACAGCTGTTTGTTATATAGCGTCCGCCAGCATAACCAGAGGACATTTAAAATCCTATTTAGAACATCCTAACCATGTTGCTGGCTCTGATTTGAAAACCCACAAATACCACGCTGACAAAGATTTAACAGAGTGCTGAAGACACTGAAGGACGGCTGGGGTTCAAACCAGGAACACTACACCACAGACATTGCTGACTGTCACAACCCTCCTCCAGGGAAACCACCCTGTAATGATGCAGCACTGTAGACATAATAGAGGAGAGGGGCTGTGGTTGTTTTAATATCCGGATGTTCACTTTGTCGCCAAACAAAAGTACTAGTACCGTTTAACTCCTCGCAGACAAAGACGAGCTTTGTGCAGCTGGCGAGCTGTCAGAGCTGGAGTTGTTCACACTTTGCTGTCCTGTAGATTGATTCATGGCATAGAAAATGCAAAGAAAATCTCGGCAACATGTTTTAGCTTCTCAATAAGACTGAATGAAAGAAATCCCCAATGAGAAAATGCATCATCAGCACTTCAGATCAAGTATTGGTATTAATTGAGTTGTTGACGTCTTTTACCCTCTTTCCATCCAAATAAACTAAAATCATCTCAAATCCTGTTTAAAATACGGACTTCTGTGCGGTTCAAAACTGCTTACAAAGTAAAAGTGGAACCGACTGACACTTCCTGACTGCGTTATTTTGAACAGAAAACACGGAGAAACAAGGCCGTGCTAAATGCTAACGCCAGCATGTGATAATTAACAACAAACACAATGAGTGTCTGTACGAAATGTCACAGCGTGGTGCTCCGCTAGCGTTAGCCACCATAAGCTACGGCCTTACTAGGTCTGATATGAGCCGTAGCTTATGGTGGCTAATGTTAGCAAGCTCTAGAAAGACACTGCTGTGTGACTGAGTCTAAAACAGGAAGTACACGCAGCATATCCTGTAGTTACCACTCGTGGCCACAGTGGCCGCTGTTGAGCTTTAGCTTCACCTTCAGCTGCACAAACCAGCAGCTCCGCGGTGAACCGTTAGTCGGCAGGTACGAAGGAGCGTTTTGGGAAATGGTTGAACACGAGTGCAGCCGGCGGACATGTTTGAGCGATGACTCAGCGCGCGGCGTGTTAGCGATTAGCGTAATGAAGAGGTGGAGGCTGTAAAGCTCGCTGACCTGCGTCTCCTCTCACACCCCGAACCGCCTCCCTGCCGCCACAGAGGCTTCATTAGTGCACCTCAAGCTCTCGTTAAACTTGCAGGAGGCCCGGACACACACACACACACACACACTCTCATATACACACACACTCACCCACACACTCTCATACACACACACACACTCTCACACACACACACACACACTCACACTCTCACGCACACACACACACACACTCTCTCATATACACACACACACACTCACACTCTCATATACA
Source organism: Macquaria australasica (assembly GCA_005408345.1). NCBI lineage: Eukaryota > Metazoa > Chordata > Actinopteri > Centrarchiformes > Percichthyidae > Macquaria > Macquaria australasica. The sequence continues at coordinate 14,098 of SEMN01001680.1, forward strand.
CACACACTCACCCACACACTCTCATACACACTCACCCACACACTCTCATACACACACACACACACTCACACTCACACACACACACACACACACTCATACACACACACACACACACACACTCACTCACACACACACACACACACACACAGGCCTGCCAGCACAGCCTGGCACCATGTGTCAGTATGGCAGTTTATTGCACCCAATCACACGTTAATGTTAAACCCATGTGATCATATGAAAAACCTGTGTGTGTGTGTGTGTGTAACACATTTATTCAGCTGTGTTATCTAAAAGTGTGAAGGTTTGCGTTGCCATGGTTACGAGCGTGTGTTGCTTTGTTGTTTGTTGTAGATACACTCTGCCGGGGATCCACGGCCTCAACTTCGTCCTGCAGAGTTCACTGGGAGGAGGGGGGGTGGCGTCTCTACGCAGCGACCCCCAGGTAACAAACACACACACACACACACTCACACTCACTGACTTTCTACTCTTTCTTCACTCTGGAGCTTCTTCCTCTTTCTGCAGGGAGCGGGGGGGTGACTAAGATCTCAGCTCAGCTGTATTATATGTTTTTATTTATTTAAGTTTATAAATCAATAAATACACACTGTGCTGTAACATCCATTACTGTCAATATAAATCCTGCATGCTGTAGATACTGCACATAGTAATCTATTACATTATCCATGCAATATTTATTCCTTTGAACTATTTGTGTTTGTTGTACTTGTACATAGACTCTGTATTGTTGGTCATTGTTGCTTTTAATATATATATATTTATATACACCTACATTTCACCTGCTTGTATGAACATAATAGATCTATGTTTAGTTTTAACCTCTCTTTGTTCAGCTTTGTTGTCCTTGTTTGTAGCAGTGTGTCTATTTTAGGGCTGCAAGTAACGATTATTTTCATTATCGATTAATCGTTTAGTCTATAAAATGTCAAAAAATAAGTGTGACGTCTTCAAACTGCTTCTTTTGTCCAACCAACAGTCCAAAAACCCAAACACTCTTCATCTACTGTCAGAAAGGACGAAGAAAAGCAGCAAATCCTCACATTTAAGAAGCTGGAATCAGCTGATGTTTGACTGAAACGATTAATCGATTATCAAAATAGCTGGCAATTTATTTTCTCTTGATCGACTAATCGTTGCAGCTCTAATCGATTTCTATCCTGAAAAGCCTCCTCTCTCTTCGTCATCAGAAACTAGCTCCTTTGTCCTCTTTAACGCTCCTCCTTCACCATCCTCCTCCTCCTCCTCTCGTTCAGATGCTCCTGTAAAGTTTTTTACCGCCTCGCTGGAATCCACAGCACATCAAAGAAACACACACACACACGCACACTCTTCACACTCGGGTTTGTGTGAATTCGAACACATTAACGTTCAGCTTGTAGGAACGAATGCAGCTTTTTATGCTTTTGTTGTTTTACACCGTTTCTTTCATTCTCTGTGAATTTATGTCCCTCCCCTCTCTCAGGGTAAAGCCTACGGTCAGATGCTGCTGGACCTGAAGCTGAGAGGACTGCCTGACCTCAAGTCCCTGGTGGACTGAGAGAGAGAGACACACTGAGAGGAAGAAGACGGTGATGAGGCAGAGAGCTGTGGGAACCTGAGACATAAAAACACTTAACAAGAAACTAAAGTGAAAGTGAAGGAAAGTCCCGGTGAGACATTTCACCTCAACAGAAACAGACGGATCATTGATGGATCATGTAAACAAAAAAAAAGATTTGTTTTGTCCTCAATCCAAACAAGAGAAAACCTGAAGAACACAAGATTACAGGGACAAAGTAAAACTCAGTTAGTCAAGTTCACTTCATTCACACAGCCACAAGATGTGAGATGAAGCTCAGATTCACAGGATTTAATCCACACTTCAGGAAACTGTGTTTTAATAAGCGTCACCAGGAGGCGCCGCAGCAACTTTAACGCTCGTTTGCATCAGCTGTTCGGTAGAATAGATCACGTTTCATTGTCTCAAATCTCACGTGTTCAGTTGTCAAAGTTTTTCCCTCCTCACAGCTGCATTTACTTGACAGCCACTTCTGTTTTGGGTTCAGTTCCCGTTTTCACCCGTTTTCATTAAAGGGAAACTCTGGTACTTTTAAACCTGGGCCCTATTTTTACATATTTTGGGGTCTAAAAATATGTTACACCAACGGGCTGCAACGTAATCCTTGTTGGCAACTGCACCCATCAAAGTATGCCACTAAAGGTGCTTGTTTTTAACACAGACTCTGGTTCAGACTGTTATTCTAAGTGTCGGACAACATTATGGAGAGGATCCCTACAGAGACAGACCGTTTGTTAAAGAGTAAGATCCCTTGTGAAGAGAAAGACCTTTTTGTTTAACCAGAAACAGAAAGTCTCGCTCTGAAATCTCGTGAGAGGTTGAGTTGTTGCAGGAAGACGATGTTGGAAACGTGAGTCAGCGATCTTCTTAACAAACCTCATTGACTTTGAGATGAGGGAACCAGAAGTCCAAAAATACTAACTCATTTCCAGGTTTTAGGACTCATTCCTGCACCACTCCAGATAAATCAGAACTAGGAAAATAAGGCCTAAGTTGTAATAAACCAGAGTTATTCCTTTAAAATGCAAAGTTGTTCTCCATAATACCCCGTCTTTAAGCCAGTGTTCATCAGTAATATGAAATAATTTATAGTTTATGGACTAAAACAATCCTTCAGCAACATGAACATCCTGAATTATGGCAGCTTCTGTGAGCTTGTGCGAGAAGTAAACAGACAGAGAGGGTTTGTCCTGCAGACTCAGACCAGTTGTGGGTGAAGGGAACATTTCGGGGGTTAAATATGCTCGTTGCAGTCACAACCTGGACCCCATAGCAGCTTCAGGGGAGCTGCCCCTGACCTCTGACTCCCTCGAACAGGAGCAGCGGTGGTTTGGGTTTCCAGCATGGCTGCGAGGCGCTCCACTCAGACATCAGAGGAGACATCATGCTCGCATGCCTCAGGTCGGGCGCAGCGCCTGCTTTCCCCCGGCCCGTTCACCTCGACACGACCCAGCTCCGATGTTCGCCGCCCCAAAGGAATGTGCATCTCCTTCCACCAAACCGGCTCTCTGGCTTCCACTCTGTTCAGCCATAATTGCAAACAGACTGAAGCTGCAGTCAGAGTCCACGGCTCCTGTTGTGGCTGAAAACTCATCTCACCCACCTCTGAATCATTTCCCCTTTTCCCAAATCTTCCTCCTCCTCCTCCTGCATCAGTAAAGAAGAAAATCTGACTCCTTTCCTGGCGTTTTGGATTTGTGAGTCTTTGCTAAATTTCTAAAATGTGAAACAGAAAAGGGTTTCCTCAGATGGGAAGAACCACGAGACAGTCTGCCTGGAACAATAACTAAACACTGGACTTCTAAACAGACGTACAAAGAGTTTTACACACAGTAAAACCATAACAAATGACAACAAGACAAATCCTTCCAGACGTGGATTGAAAGCAGAGCTGCATGAGTAATGAATCAGACCAATAAAACGGGGAATCATGTGGGGAAAAATGGGAAAAATAAAAACATCTTTGGGATTTAAAAGAGGACACTGGTTGGACGTGCAGAGCGAGGTGTTAGAATCAGAGCTGTAAATTCCCACTCATTTCCAAAACCCCAAATTGAAAACATGAAATGTGGAAATGCTTTAATGACGCACATGAGGTTTGAGAGCCAAACTTTGAAATCACATCTGTCCTGCAAAGTTCCAAAATCTCTGACCCGGTGATTCCCAACAAACATGTACTACTGAGTTATTTGGAAAAACACTTTCCAGCTAATTCTCCATTCAAACCCCAAAAATAACAGACTGTTTGATGTTTACTCAGAGCGCTTCATGGAACCGCGAGTGTGTAGGAAAGCAAATGTCTCAGAGAAATATTAGACCCTCCTTCAGGCAATATTTGGGTCTAAAGCCTCTAAATAAATAAATAATAATATTGATCAGATATCTTGCGGTGCTACCAGATGGGAACGCTTCACTGAAGCTAGCATGTTTTGACTCGTGATGGCGCCTGATATTAGCAACCTAGCATACAGCAGTTGTCATTTAGCAAATTAATCACAGAGGTTTGGTGTGAGGCGGCAAAATAAAGGCAAATTCATCCGTCCTGTTTTCATTGAACTGCATGTTTTCATTGTCAACCTTTGGACGTTTGATGTCCTCTCAAATCCAATCGTCCCGGGGCAGTTAAGAGTTAAAGTGCCTTCTTGCTCACGGGCAGCTGTTTGTTTTTCCTCCTTTAGACGTTCTAGCTTGAACTACTGATGCTTTTTATTGCCATTTCTCTTTTTGCGACTGAAACAAACCATCAGTGCTTTATTCAAAATGTCTAAATGATACCGTTTCACTGTGGACATTTTTGGGACATGACAAGTTTGCAGGAACGAGTGCTTTTTGCATCACTCTGTTGTTTTTAGTAAAGGGAGCGCCACTTCACAATTTAACATTTTCTTACAAGTTTTTTCTCTTCATCCATTTCAGAAATATTTCTTGAACTCACCAGTGGTTTAAAGGTCACAGATGATTCAACTCTGTTGTAATTAAAGATCTTAGAAGATGTTAATAGTAACTGTAGCAAAAAACATTCACTTCCACCTTCTTAAATAATTCTTTTTATATATTATAGAAGTTTGATTCTTCTGCTTTCTACTCAGAAAATCACTAAATGCATTTAAACAGTGAGTTGAGTTCTGTACGATTCTGTAGATACAAAACTGAAGAGATTAAAAGCATTTTTATGAACAAAACTTCTGTTTAAAGTTAGTTATTGAGTGTGTGTGTGTGTGTGTCGCTCAAATGTCTTTGTCACAGGAAGCCGAGCAGCAAAAGGTGTCAACAGCAACGAGACAGAAACCACAGTGTGTGTGTGTCCTTGTATTAGTCATGTTGTGGGGACATACGATTGTTTACACACTCACATTGTGGGGACTTGTGTTCCTTTTGGGGACAAAAGGAAAGTCCCCATAACGTACATCATTAATTTTTAGGGTGAAGACTCGGTTTAAGGTTAGGGTGAGTCTCCAGGAAATGAATGTAAGTTAATGTGATGTCCTCTAAAGTGATGGAAACATGACTGTGTGTGTGTGTGCAAACAGGTTCCTTCTTAGTAGAAACAAGTTTGTTTTAACAGTTTTTAATGCAAATATTTAAAAAAATATTTTTAAAACATATTGACTTTGTTAAAAGGGACCACAACATTTATGCATCTAACAATATTAATGTATATATTTTAGCATTAATATAAAAAATGAAAATTAAACCATATCAAGAAGAAAAACTGTTGCAAACATAATTATATATCTGTATATTTTAAGGAGAAAAGACAAAACACAAACAAAAGAAGAAATGTGCAACAGGAAAACAACAACAACAATAAGAAGAAATTCTTTCTCTTAATGAAAGAATGAAACCAGGACGAATAAAACCAAAACCATCTCATGAAGGCAGCGGTTCCCAACCCTTTTTTGCCCGACGTAACCAGGTTGGTGGGAAACTGAGGCGGTCAGACTACCATAGTACCAATAACTATACAGATCAGCAGCACACACACGTGTAATCTTAACTTGTGTATTGATTTTTCTCCTGAAATATGTGGATATTTATCATCAAATCATCATTTCTGTTGCTTCAGTTTTCTACGTCTCCCTGGTAACTGCAGAAGAACCACAAACAGCAGGTTCATGAAAGATTGTGATTAACATTCATCACATGCAGACACCATAGGAACAAGTGTGTGTGTGTGTGTGTTCATTAATCAGTGTGAGAGCTGCAGGTCGTCTGTTGAATCATTTGTCATGACGTTGTCGCCTTTGTGCTGCTCAGACTGAAGGAGAGCGAGGTGAAACAACACATTCACAACCTCTCTATCTGTCTCTCTCTCTCTCTCCGTCTCACTCTGTCTGTCTCTGTCATGGAGGATAAAGGGAGATAAATGACATCTCATGAATCATTATTCTTTTCTTTTTCTGCCTCTGTTGGTGTCCGTTCTCATTTTGTCTGCTCACAAACACACGAGGCCTCCTGAAGTTCGACCGTACAGAAGCTGAAACCGTCCTTCTGTAAGAGTTTATGACTCTTCCTGCTTCATTTATAGATAGATAGTTTACACAACAAGGCCAAAAGTACGTGGACGTCCAAAACATAATGTACTGCTGTAACAGCCTCAGTCTGATGTTGATGCGTCCCAGTTCACAGGAAAGAGACAGAACAACATTACTGACTAAAATCAAAGCTCAAACGACGGAGAACATGATGGAAACATGAGCTTTCTGGTAGTTTCATGTGTTCCTGTGAGGAAGGTTACAGCCTCCTCATCGCTCCACACACACATGATGTTTTCAGCCCTTCACTTTGACTCACAGGCTTCATGTACAGCAGCATTTATTCATCAAGTCTGTTTCCGATGCACTTTGTTTTTATCGATACACCGACTTTTTTGCAATATTTTTATTTTATTTCCTGTGTTCCCACTCAGGTGTCAGGGTTTATTTCATGCACAAATTTAAAATGTGGATAAAAACAGGTGGGTGGAAACACACTTGCAGTATGCTGGAGCATTAAGACTCGACAAACTGTTCTAACACAAACTTGGAAGAACACTAGTCTAAAATATCACTGCATGTTGCAGCATTAAGATTTCCTTCATGGGAACTAAAACCAGGAGACAAACCAAAAGTACTTTAAAGTATATGGACAGAGGTGTCCACATACTTTTGGCCATTTAGTGCAGAAGTTGTGGTGCTCTCAAGATGAACAATTATTACATTATTATCTTAAGATCGCCAAACCAGGCTCAGTTTGAATTATCACGACTTTAAGGACCAACAGAAGATGGACAAATAAACAATATGGCTGACTCCTCACTGCGTGATTGACAGGTTGTAAAATACACAAACTGAAGCTCAAATTACACTTTCAGCATCTGTCCACACAGGTCTGCGTGGACCTGGACTGTTCTGCACTGCAGTGAGTTATTCATGTTTTCTAATGATTTACATCTGTAACATCACTTTTCTGTCTGATCAGATATTGGATTTTAGTTTTCTTGACGTCTCTCGCTCGATGCAAATGTTACAACGAGCAGAGGAAACCCGTCTCCTAGAAATTACCTTTAAATATGCAGCCGGGTGGTAAATTTATTCAGATGTAATTCTCCACTTAGGTTTAGTATAGTTCTGAAAGTTTGTTTAAATGTGAATACATGTGTTCTTTGTTGTTTTCTTTCTTTTTGTAACCTCGTTTAAGTCGAACACAATGTGAAGCAGATTGTCAGTGGGCTCTCACAGTCTCACTTGTTATTGCTAATTTTGGTCGCAAGGTGGCAGCGTTGAGTAGTTTTATTGTTACTCCGCCAAGTGCACCTTGGTCTTTCTTCTCGTTTGTTCTGGAGATTTGCAGAGTGGACGGTGCTGTGACTCCGTCGTGAAAAGTAGGAGGTAAATACATAAATATCTTGTCAAATATTCCTGTACAAATACGTACACGACGTTATCTGTCGATATGTAACGTGATGGTTTGATTTAGACACTACTGGAATTCATGTCCTGGAATTTTGGGCGCCAGCCGTCGACCACTGTGTTCTCAATTGCATGGCAAGGTAATGTCAGCAAGCACTAAGCTACGCTGCGCTATTGTACTTTGGTACATGAGCAATGGTGCAGGTTTTACATCAATGTTACCTCTATTTGAAGGTACATGAAGTTCCAGGTGGGTTTAGTGAAAGGTTTGGAATGCAAGTCCTTTACATTTATACACTGTACGTTACCAGAATAATTCTGTGCGTTCATGGTTGATAAATGTGTATTTATCTGATTTTATTTGATGTTTTCTGTCCACATTCATAGCCACTGCCGTATTTTGTTTCCATTGTTTTTCTTGTAAATCGTGTTTTGTTTTTTGTTGGAAACCACAAGAAACTGTGATCGAGCAGCCCTCTAAAGGAACTCATGCACTCTGTTCAAATGACCTGTTGCAAATGTGGTCAAAAATGAAATTAAAGCTACAAAACCCCTGAAGTAATTGTGTCTTGTGTGGCATCTAATTCCACGGGCTACAAATACTAACAAACATACTAACAAAATGCATTTTATTGCAACTTTTCAAGGCGAACCTAAATCCTACATGTTTATATAATCCGTCATGAATCTCAACTGCAACTATTCACTATATTATATAATTTTCAAACAGTCCTGCTTCTTCTGTCCATCAGGTTCCAAAAACATTTGAAATGCTTCATTTTGGCTCATCTTGTGTTTTAAATCCAGATGTTTACCCGGCAGGAGGAGGATGGAATCATTCATAAAGAGAGGAAATAAGTTAACAGTCCTGAAAAGTTAAACTAATCACATTATGTTTTCACATGAAGCACAAATCAGTTAAAGTTCTGACTTTTATTGAGGATTTGAGACGAGGCGACAGAAACCTGCTGGATGCTAATTTAGGTTTTTGTTTGTAATAAGCTGCAGGTTTTAGCCTCTAAAAAAGTCCCACATCTCCTCCCCAAACTGCTGGAGAGCACTGACACCAAGCAGGGCAACACACACACACACACGCACGCACACACACACACACACACACACACACATGCACACACACACACACACGCACACACATCTCATCACTCGGCTCCATTCACCTTTTTTACTGCGGCTCAGTCGGGGTCACATCAACACACATTCAGCAGCCAGATCTCATCCTTCTACAGTTATTCAACACCAGTCAGGCTGCCTCAGCGGGGGGGGGGGGTGAAGGCTCAGTGTGTGTGTGTGTGTGTGTGTGTCCATAATCTACCCTTAATCCCCCCCAAAATCCTCTTCTTCTCTTTAGAGGAACAGGAAGACAAAGCAGGAGGAGGCTGAGTGACAGAAATGAGAAGCAGCTTCAGTCATCAGTGAATTACCCATCATGCTCGGGGTGTGGCGTCCCTCCAGCAGCATTCAGGCGCCGGGACGAGAGTTAAAGCTGCAGACCTGAGCTGCTGGTGTTTCCTTTTACAGACAGCTTCATTCAGATTCCTCTGCTCAGACTGAAACCTGCCGCGACTTTACATCGACACTAATATTCCACCGATAAAAAAATCTGAAGAAAAAGGCCTCATGTGACAAACCTCAGTCTGAAGAGACCGACCTGATCCGGCCCGATCAGGAGGAGTTTTCGACTGGGTTGGAACCATGTAAACCCTTAATCTCATGGTTTCTCTCTGGTTGGAATAAAAGAAGAGTTCTATTCAGATTAAACGCACATCTGATCACATCTGATCGATCACTTCATTCAGCGTCCATGTAAACAGATAAGCTGGAATCTCTAACCAGAATGATTTCAGTTGGGTTGAAGAATTATTGTCCATGTGACCGCAGCTACTGTGAGAGGAAGATGATGATGATGAAATTTGGTAGCCGTCACAAATTTTGCAATACTGTTTTTTCTGCAGAATCTCTCCCTCTAATACCTTTAGCTGTTTACTGGTTATTTTACCAATTTTGTACTGTTTTCTAATATATTTGGATATTGTGATGTAAAACTCAATAAATGTGAAACGATAAATCAGATGCTGTTTGATTTGTGAAATGTTCCTTACAGATCACTGAACCGTAGTTTTATCTGCAGGCCGGACTCAGACTGAGAGTCAGTGAGCGTCTGCAGTGTCTCTGAACAAAGAGCTGAGCCTGCAGTTCACACACCGCTCTGAGACTCTGTGTGTGTGTGTGTGTGTGTGTGTGAAGCCATTTGGTGGTTTTGGGAAGCTAAACCTCGCTGCAGAGTTCCCATGATGCTCCACACTCACGTCTGTGTGTGTGTGAGAGAGAGAGAGAGAGAGCAACATTTGCTGAGGTGGAAAGTGTGAGTGCATTTGGTTGGCTTGGTGGTGGAAACCTGTGTGTGTGTGTGTGTGTGTGTGTGCGCTTCTATATCTTTGTGAGGACTGGTTTGAGTTCAGACCTGGAAACAGGACTTTTCATCTGGTCAGTTTTGTATCTCCACATGTTTGTGATAAACTGAAGGATCCTTTATATGTTGAGAAAATACTCTATTTATTTTCTCAGTGTGGTATTTGTACTTTTACTGAAGTAAGGAACCTGAGTACTTCTTCCACCGCAGCTGTCTATGGGTTCAGACCACCTATACCTAGGTTTAGGTTTAGGTTTGGGTTTAGATTTGGGTTGAGGTTTAGGTTTGAGGTCAGGGAACGTTTTATGAGCAGGGGTGGAAAGTAAATACATTTACTCAAGTACTGTACTTAAGTAGGCCTACGATTTTGAGGTATTTGTACTTAACTCTCTCTCTCTCTCTCAATTAAAGTCTCTCAGCAGTCGTGACGTCACGCGGTCCTCCTCCCTCCGTGTCCAGATCTCCCTGGAGGAGCAGGAGGAGGAGGAGGACAAACCTTCATAGAGGAGAGAGGGAAGCCAGCGAGCAGCAGAGAGCGAAAGAAGACAGAAATCAAACGCACACACAGATTTTTCTCTCCTTCTTCTTCTGTGGTGTTTTGCAGTCATGCTGGACACGCTCACCTTCCTCCTGCAGAAGCTCTTCCTCCTCGCCCACATCAAGCTGTCCAGCCTGCTGCCTCCTCCGGGCAGAGAGCGCGGAGACGTGCCGCTCACCAGGCGCTGTGAGCGGGATGACTCTCCTCCGCAGCCCGCCGCCGCTCCTCAGAAGTTCCAGCGGGGAGACCTGCTCGAGGTCCCGCGGACTCTCTTCACCCACTTCGGCATCTACCTGGGCGACAACCGGGTGGCGCACCTCATCCCGGACGTCCTTCCGGTGCTGACCGCCGACAGCCGGCAGATCCAGGAGATGGTGACGAACACGCGGCTGCTGCTCGGGGTGCTTTCCAAGCGCGCCAGCATCCGGGTGGACTCGGTGGAGGACTTCGCGTACGGAGCCGGGATCCTGCTCAACGCCATGGACCGGGCGGTGCGCCGGAGCCCGCTGTCCGGAGAGGAGGTGGCCCGGCGGGCGGAGCGGCTGGTCGGCCCCGTGTCCTACAGTCTGCTGTGGAACAACTGCGAGCACTTCGTCACCTACTGCCGCTACGGCACAGCGCAGAGCCTGCAGACAGACGAGGTGAGAACCCGGCACCGGGTGGCGCTTTTTACGCGCGCGGTAACAGTTTTTACGCGCGGGACTGCAGGCGGGTGCTTTGATGTCGCGTTTGAGCGCGGAGGTTAAATTGATCCGACGGTTCTTCCTGATTTCTGCTGATGCACTTCCAGCGTTTTCACACCAGACAGGCAGAGTTCAGCAGTGTGTGGTGGAGGCAGGTGGAGATTCTTAAAGAGATGAAACCAAACACCACCTGAAATGTGTTCTGAAGTCATTCCTAAAAAGCTGTATTAGTGGAACATTCAGGACAACTTTGCATTGTGTGTTTCCAAATACAGAACTTTTTATTCTGGTCTAGTGAAGCGGCGCTGGATCCATGTGCGCCTTTACGCACCACACGAGCTTTAACAAAGGAGGCGACTCTGTGTGTGCTGGACTGTGCAGCCTCGTGAAGTGCAGACTGCTCTGCTCTGCTTTAGGTTGTAAGTTCAGTCTGTTCTCTGGCTGCTGCAAAGATCTGTGAAGGTGTTTTTATTTTCTGCATCAGGTCTGAAAAACAGTGAAGATGTGTGAGTGTGGGGGAGGTTTTGGGGGAGAACAGAGGAGTGACTGAGCTGCTTGTGCAAGTAGAGTGAAAACCTGCATAAATGATGAGACAAACCAGGTCTGAACTGGATCCCAGACGCAGGAAACCTCTGGTCAGCAGTGAAATGTGCTGAACAAGTTGAGGCTTTAGTCTCATGTTTTAAGACATCTGCTCTCCTCCAGAATCCTACATTTAAATCCATCACAGATGTTCTGTAAGCAGAGGTGGAGCGTACTCAGACTTTATTATTTCCATTCTCTGCTACTTTATACTTTTCAGAGGGAAATGATGTACTTTGTACTGCACTCCAGTTAAAAAACACACAATGAGCTTATAAAATACAACACACAGTAAAGATTAAAGCAGCGGTTCTCAACATTTTTGGCTTCTGATGAGCAGCTACAACACTGATGCATCACCGTTAACAGTCTAATAATGTCAGATATAAAAATAAATCTGTCTCAGGAGACATTTTACTGCATAACAAGTACTTTTACTGCAGATACTTTAAGTACAATTAGCTGATAATACTTCTGTACTTTTACTTTTGAATGCTTTTGCTTGAGTAAATGTTCTGAGTACTTCTTCCACCGCTGGCTGTACGTCTCATTGTTCAGGTATAAAAGGTTAAAAACTAAAAGGAGGGACAGACTCCTCCTCCTCCTCTGCTTGAAGGTGGTGGGGGTGTCAGTGTGTGAGGCTGTTTTTTAAATGAGAGGAAAATCTGGGTCGCTCCTCAGAAAAGTCCAGAGAACAAGAGCTGCATTCAGGCTGGAGCCGCCTGCCAGAAACCAAACAGCAGCAGCAGAGAGTCAGACCGGTGGTGGTGGTGATGATGATGATGAAGGAGGGCAGCGGAGGCTCCTGCATGGCTGCAGCAGAGTGAACAGTAAACAGTGAGGCTGAGATCAATCAGATCGAATTACAAACTGGATCAGACGCTGCACCGCTTCCTGTCAGTCCCTCATGCTGAGGCGGGAATGTGAATCCAGAGCAGGAATATAGAGTGTATATATACAGTAATATAGAGTGTATATATACAGTAATATAGAGTGTATATATACAGTTCTATAAAGTTTATATACAGTTCTATAAAGAGATCATTAAAAGGATGTAAATGCATTGAATGGCTGTTGCACAACAAAGATCAAAAATGGGGTTTGATTCTGTGAAAATCTTCCGGATTATAACTTTAACGTGACTTTTCTGCAACACACTTCACTATTCTGTCCTCCAGCCTTCAGTTGTTGGTTGTGCTCACAGACAGACATCAGCACAGCTCAGGGTCAAAGGTCAACTCATTTAAAGTTTGTCAGACTTCAAGCACAGCTCAGGCCTTTAAAACGAGCAAAAGTAAAGTGGTTTATTCAGAATGTTACCTGTGACGTGATGATGTTTTAAAGGCAGGACATGAAGAAAGAAGAACAGTTTAGTGTGCAGACTTTTTTTTAAGTGTAAAAACGTGTGTGTGTGGGGGGGAGGGGGCGTGGCCTATTTGTCCATTCAAACTCTGCGGTTCACCTCCTGCAGCAGAGAGAGTTTCCCCGGATCCAGTTTCACTTCCTGTAATTGCTAACCTAAACATTTGACCTGCCTTCAGTCCAGGAGCCGAGTCTGTTTCTTAAGGGTCCATTAAAGGGGAGGGGAGGGGTGGGGGAGGGGCAACAGGAGCTCTTACGGGGGCCTCAGGGGCCCCCACAGTAAAATAAACAACAGGTCAATTTATATTCTTGATTCTTTTACTAGACGTTCGCTCAGTGAGAGAAGTGAATATTTGAAAAGGGTGCAAGGAGAAATCAAGGACCACTTACTAGCTTTTTGCAGAACGTTCAACCATATCGCATGGTCTTCATCAGCAGATGGTGGACTTCTTGTTCGTGTCAGCTTAAAGGTTAAGCATCAAAGTTCCTTCTCCACCTTTAAAAAAAAAAAAAAACGAGATCAAACGAGCTTATTTCAATTATGTTGGTTGAAACCTCTGGAAAAAAAGCCAGTAAGTGGACCTTGAGTTGGGAATCCTTCATCCCAATTTGTGCTGGATTTTAGTCAAGGCTGTGGGCCCCTGTTGACCCGATCCCACCCCTAAATGACTAGTCGACTAATCGATTGGTTGATCAACAGAAAGTTATCAGTGACAATATTGATAATTTGTCAAAATGACCAAAAATCATTGCAGCGTCTCGAACGTGAGGAAAACTCTAAAGTTTAGGTATGTTATTATTTCCCTTCTTCCAGTTCTGCGAGTGGCTGAAGTCGCTGATCCAGGACCAGCGTAACGTGGTCCTGACGGCGCTGCTGGGACTCCTGTCCATGGTGTATTTGGGAATATCCTCCAGCACCGCCCTGCCCACCCTCCTCATCCCCTTCACCCTGTGGATGGCCAGCTAGGAGCTCCTGGACGACGTTCACCGTCACCTCACCGCCGGATCAATACAGGCCGAGCCGCCATGTTGGAAGACCGACACACAGGAAGTAGTCATCTGCAAACAAGTTACAGACTGTCGTACTGCATTTTATCACTAATAACACGATAGAGACTGAAGCTGAACTCTCCGGTAGTTCAAGATGAAGAACAGGTTAGTTAGCATTAGCAACATTAGCAACCAGGAAAATCAAAGGACAGAAACCACACTGTTTGATTGACAGGTGATGATTTTTTTCAGGTGATGATCGCTTAGCAACAAAGACGGAGAACTTTAACACAACAGTTTAAAGTTGGAAAACCACTTAAAGACACCAAAGATCATGTAGTAATTACTGCGTTTCACTGAAGCTGCAGGTTTTGTCTTGAAGCAGCGATTTTAGGACATTTGTTGTCTTCCAATATGGCGGCTTTTCTGCAGCCAGAAAACCACAGTGACACTGAAGTCTCATATTCTCTCTCTGACTGAACACACACCATGTGAGCGCTGTTTACAGGAGACACAGGTGAACGCTCCTTAAACGCATCACAGCTAGATTTGGTCCTGATTGGTTGCCCAATCCGTCCAATCAGGCCAGTTTGTATCATTTAAAGCCCCCATTAATCAGGATCATTTGAATTAGATGAGCTGATGCTGTCAGCCAATCAGGTGTCAGTATTGAAACTTATTCTACATCTTCAGCAGTCTGCTGTTAGTCTATAGTTTTCTTCATGTTCTTGACCTAAAGCAGTACCGCCACTAACGAAGCTCTTCTGTAAATATCTGTAGATATCCGTCACCCGCTGATTGTTCTCTAACAGTCGCAAACGTTTGTACAGACTATTTTTTATGACGCTGTAACACTTTATACTGTTTTCTATGTAAATAAAGGAAATGGAATCAGAGCGACTTGTTTCCGGTGATTTTTGGGGGTCGAGCAGGAGGTCGCGGCTTCAGCTGATCATCAGTGAATAAGAGCATCAGCTAGAGACTGAAATTCTGCTTTCGACCTTTATTACAGAATTACAGGCTGGTTTGTCTTCAAAAGTGAAAATAATGCTTTTTAATCAAATGCAGCATTTGGCACACAAATCAAAGGTTTTTTAAAAATACAAAATACTGAGAACATTTTACCAATAATATTTGGAAAATCTGATTCATTCATAATTATTAAAATAATAATAATAAAGCAATAAATAAATGTTAAAGAAAATGTTTTACAGCACTTTTACTTTTTCATTTTGGCCAAAAGAAGAGAGATATACATACAAATAAAAATAATGTAATAAGTGGTAATATTAAATTGTACTTACTTTAGAAAAATTATAATTTTTGAGTTTGGATTTTGTTCTTTTTTTTTTAAATTAATTTAAAATATATTGTCACTGCGGGTTATTTGATAAAATTACATCTCTACTACTTCAGCCATACATTCATATTTTATCATAATATATTTATCATAAGATGCTATTTTAAATCATATTTGTTTCAGGTCAGTTTAAAGATTCTTAATCTTGGAAATATTCAGTTCGGTCCTCCAGTAACCTGTGAGCTTTACCTCCCTCTGCTGGCCGACTGCAGGAACTACAACAACATGAACCACGTTCACTGTGCAGAGCAGCAAACTGGCAGGCAGAAACATCTGGTGAAAAGGTTAAAAATAAGGAGTTCAACAGCAACAAATTCTCTGAGGAATAAAACTTCTTTGGCTTCAGAGGTCAAAGGTCATCTGGTTCAACTTGAACCTCCCAGACGTGTTTGAAGACATAAAAACTCTCTGCTGGGAATAATAACTTGTGTGTAAAGATGTGTTTTGTCCTCAAAAAAAAAAAGATTAATTCTTAAAAATGAAACCTCCTCCGTCTCCTGCACAGGAAGAAAACAGAATGTAAGAATTTGTAAATATTGTTAATTTCCAAACAGCTGCACACAAGATGTCTCCTGCTTCACTGTGAAGTCCTCAGTGTTTGAGACCCGGAGGCTTCGAGTCTCCACATCATGGACCGTGATTGGCTCCAGACTAGTTATGATGTCAAAAAGGTCTGCAGGTACGTCCAGGTGTTAAACTGAGAGAAACTTTCCTCCTTCAGTAAACTGCACAGGGAAGGAACAAGTACTTTAATCCTGAAGTAGAGTGTACTTCACCACGTATAAATATCTGAAATACTGCGTTCGTCATGTCTTCATGCAGCTTCTTAATCCTGACTCTGATCAGCTGTTTGTTCCCTCTCTGCTGCTGCTGTTGAGAAACACTGAATTGAGAAATGTTCACTAAAGTCGTTAATCGTAATAATCCGGATGCTGAAACGGCTCTCTGCTGTTCTGAACGTTGTTTAAATCATTCGGCTGAAATCTGAGAGAAACTTTCAACTGAGGTTTCGCGTTACACAATATTCACTCTGACAAATGTGACTTTTGTTTTTTTCCAGATTTGTTGGCAAAATCTGAAACTGTTGTGTTTCGATCCTGATCTTCATCTGCTCCACAGCTCTGATCCTGGACCAGCCTCGGCTCTAATCCTGGACCACCCTCAGCTCTGATCCTGGACCGGCCTCGGTGGCATTCACTAATCCCCCCCCACCCCCCACCTGAGAATAAAAGGTGGCGGCTTCCCTCTCCGTCTCCGTCCTCTCACCATGTTTCCTCTGCAGCTGCTTGCTCTGCTCTTCATCTCCACACAGAGACACGACATGAAGGAGGAGGAGGAGGAGGAGGAGGAGGCAGACAGACAGGCAGGGGGGAGGACAGACAGGAAGTATGAGCTGATACTCAAGAGGGGAGACCTGCTGGAGGTTCCCAGGACTCTGTTCACACACTTTGGGATTTACCTGGGGGGAGGCAGGTGAGTCATGCTGGTAAAGAATTCTTGTTTCATCTTCATGTGTAGATTGAAGAGTCAGTCAGTGAAAATGTAAATGTGATGCTGATACAAACTCCTGCCCACGAATGTTTTTGTCATCTTTGTCTCTTTTTGTCCTCCCTCCTCTTCTTCACTTATTTATGTTGTTGTTTTCTTTGTCTTCGCCTTTCTACGTGACTCCTTTCCTTCCTTTCTTTCTCCTATGTTCTTTCCTTATCTCAACTTACCTATTCCTTCCTTTCCTTTCCTTCTGTCCAGAGTAGCTCACTTCATCCCGGACATCATGCCCATCGTCTCCAGTGACCGGTGTCAGATCGATCAGATGGTCACCAACAGCAGGCTCCTACTGGGAGTACTGGCCAAGGTACCAAAACATCCATTCAACCCAGACTGAACGTCGACATTCACAGAACGATCTCAGAGGATCTGGGGATGTAGTCAACGTAGTCAAAACGATGACCTTGGGGTGAAAAACTTTTGGGGATTTTCAGGGTTTCAGATCAACTGAGGAATCAAAGGAAATTAGAAAAGAAAAAGGAACAAATTAAAGAAAGAAACAAGTCAAAATAAAGACAGAAACATGAACTGTCTGCTCTCCTCAGTGTGGCAGTGTGAGGGTGGACTCAGTGGAGGACTTCGCCTACGGATCAGAGATCCTCGTCAACAACACGGACAAGGTGAGGATTGTACTGTATATACACAGAGTACATACTGTATATACACATATACACAGAGTACATACTGTATATACACAGAGTAATGTACTGTATATACACAGAGTATATACTGTATATACACAGAGTAATGTACTGTATATACACAGAGTACATACTGTATATACACATATACACAGAGTACATACTGTATATACACAGAGTAATGTACTGTATATACACAGAGTACATACTGTATATACACAGAGTAATGTACTGTATATACACAGAGTACATACTGTATATACACATATACACAGAGTATATACTGTATATACACAGAGTATACTGTAGTTATTATTGAACTACTGGGTACCTATTCTGTTATTACAGGGTACAGTGTGACCATAAAAAGACAGAGTGATGACTTCTGCATCACTTAATAAATCTGATGGGATTTTATTTTAAAATGACCTTATTACCAACAACAGGCAAACTACATTGTTCTTTTATAATTTTGGGGTCCGTAAAATAACTACGGGGTTCATCTGGGCGTTTACTTCGGAACAAAGGTCCAGGGGACAGTGTGTCGTCGTGGATACTGTCGGCCTCATTTATGGCCTCGTGGCTCCGCCTGCCGTCAGACAGAGGTCACCCACCATAGCTGTCACTCACCTGTGTTTCGTGTAATCACATGTTGACAGTTTTAAAGTCATTAAAATGTTGAAAGTCTTCTCTGGCTACTGTGTTCGACCAGCAGCTCCTCCAGGTGCAACCTTACCTTTCCTCCGCTCTGTGCACGGCCTCCTCGGTCCGTACTGTACTGGTGCACCGTAAGTACAGAGACGACACTGTAACTCCGGAGTAATGACGCTGTACGTTGGCTGAGTGAAATATGAATCCATGAAGGTTATCACCTGCAGCGGACAGGTGGCAGGTGAAAGTGTTTAAAGCTAAAAGCTGTTCTCTCCTGTGTGTGCAGGTGTGCAGCCGTGCGGCGCTGCAGGGGGAGGAGGTGGCGAGGCGGGCGGAGAAGCTGCAGGGTCAGGTGGCCTACAGCCTGCTGTGGTACAACTGCGAACACTTCGTCATGTACTGTCGCTACGGCACCGTCATGAGCTTCCAGACCTTTCAGGTGAAGAAGACACTAAGACAGAATGATCCTCACTAGCAGACAGAGTAATATACTGTATACACACAGAGTAATATGCTGTATACACACAGAGTAATATGCTGTATACACACAGAGTAATGAATACACACAGAGTAATATACTGTATACACACAGAGTAATGTGCTGTATACACACAGAGTAATGAATACACACAGAGTAATATACTGTATACACACAGAGTAATATGCTGTATACACACAGAGTAATATACTGTATACACACAGAGTAATGTGCTGTATACACACAGAGTAATGAATACACACAGAGTAATATACTGTATACACACAGAGTAATATACTGTATACACACAGAGTAATATGCTGTATACACACAGAGTAATGAATACACACAGAGTAATATACTGTATACACACAGAGTAATGTGCTGTATACACACAGAGTAATGTACTGTATACACACAGAGTAATATACTGTATACACACAGAGTAATGAATACACACAGAGTAATATACTGTATACACACAGAGTAATGAATACACAGAGTAATATACTGTATACTCGTACTGTATACACACAGAGTAATGTACTGTATACACACAGAGTAATGTGCTGTATACACACAGAGTAATATACTGTATACACACAG
>SEMN01001681.1:0-33433 GCA_005408345.1 Macquaria australasica
GTTTCTGTTGCTGCTTCTTTTTCGGTGTCTTTTGCTGCTTCTTCTGTTTCTGTTGCTGCTTCTTCTGTTTCTGTTTCTGCTTCTTTTTCGGTGTCTGTTGCTGCTTCTGCTTCTTTTTCTGTTGCTGCTTCTCCTTTCTCCTCTACTTTTCCTTCTTCATCATCTCCTCCTTCTTCTGCTTCTTCAGATCCTATTCCTTCTGCTGCTCCTTTTGTTGCTCCCTCACTTTCCTGCAAAACTATGACAGCTGGCCCAAAGAAAGCTTCTGCCAGTGATTCAGCTGCAGGGCCTGTTAATTTGATCCACACATTCTTAGAGACACTATTATTAGCCTTATTGCTGGTGCCTCCTTGTGGCGTTTCAGTTTGTCATGGTTTGTGCTAATTAGCCTGTGTACAGAGTTGTATAATATCCTCTGTGGCTCTGAAGGGATCTTTCAAAGTCTGAGAAAAATAACCCTGGTGATGTCATAGTGATGTCATGTAGGATATCTTGAATTAAGCTTGGGACTTCAAATTATTTTCAGTAAGCCCGTGACACAAACTGGGGGTATGCAGTTTGAATTGGTATTTCAATGTCATGCCAATTTTAATATTTCCACAATATTTATTTCAATTCAATTCAATGCAACTTTATTTATCCATGAAAGGGCAAAGGCTATGAACGTAGAAAATATATGTGGAGTTCTGGTTATAAATACATAACAAATAATAAGTATCAGAAATGGATTAACTGTACAACTTCTTTATTTTGAAGTTGTATAATTCCCTAAAGCAAAGTCTGTAGCTTTGCGAACCTAAGAAAGTGTGCATAAAAAGCTCAAAAAGTCCAAGAAGGAGCCCACAAGTACAACAGACCTTTTGGGAAGCTTGTTAATGTCTTTAAGTCTGTGAGGTTGGACACTATTTAGACCTGAGTCTGACAGTTGTAAAGGGGACATGTAGGAAAACACAAAAACTAGTAACAGAGGTTTAGGAACCAACATGCAGGACAAAACAGCAAAAATCCTGAGCTAAATCAATGAAATTTGATACTTGAACTGTAAAAGAGTAGCTGAGGACTGCTAAATTAAATTCAGGTACAGTATATATCCACGGCTGAATGTCCCAGGTCACCAAATACCTAACAAACATACAAGTTTTCAGATGCAGCTTTAACAGAGACACAACTACTATCTATATCAGTGCTGTAACTTGACCTCTGACCTCCCTGTGGAACCAGAAAAGGTCTTACATTACAAAACCCATAACTGCATCCAATGCATGTTAAATCTCAATATAAGGTTTCATAAATGCTAGCATTGCTACTGCGCTTGATGCACCTCCTCCTCTTCACAGGATGTGACAGAATATGTTCAAGTGTCATCTGATTAAACAAAGCATTTTTCTTGCTTTATGGAGCCCCCCGTTGATCAGAGCTTGCAGGTGCAGTGTAAGAATAGAAATCCCATAGTAAAGAGGTAAACTAGTCAGACATACAGCCCCGTAATAAAACAAAATGGACAAATGAGAAAACTTATGAGCAATCAATGCTTTTATTGTTGAAAAACAGATTTAGAACCACATTCACATCCAAACAACCCCTCAGATAACTAAACATCTTAATTACTTTATTTTATACATTAACAATATATAAAAGATGTATGAGCCCAGTGTTCTTAGATTAGAATGATTACATAATTTACAAATGAGAATATTATAACAGAGATTTGACTTCATTTCCCTCCACCTTTTTCCAAGTCACTGCCCCAAATATTCTTCCCTTTCATTAAAAAGGTGTACTAAATCATCTTTTTTTTCCTTTCTGTATTTACAATGGATCAAACAGACTATGCATGATGTACGCTCGTAGTGTCAAACCCACAAAGAATTATCACCCGACCCTGCAGTTCCCTTCAGCTCTGTGGAGCCTTTTTAACATCTTTAATCTCATTGTTTTGGTTTTCTGGCCAGCAAACTCTTATCAACCTTGATTGTATCCTCAGCAAGCAGCTGTCGTTTTCAGCAAAAATCTCTGTACGCTACCTGCTCAGCATCAAACGGCAGAGAGACAAAGTTAGCGACTAGCTGGTGAACACAGTGGAGCATTTAGCAGCTACAGAGCCAGATATTTCCCTCCAGAGTTGGTGGAAACAAAAACAGAGCTAAACGGAGAGAGAATGTTGGATGAACGTTCGCCAAGCTGCCATTTATTGCAGCTTTAACGTAGCTTTTCCTTTGTTCATGACAGCTTTAAACGCCCTGTCTGCTGCCTCGTGTGGTGTTTCTGCTCCCTCAGCTGCATTGTGTCCAATCATACCACCTAGTACTCCTCCTGTTGCAACCAAGCCTGCTGTAGACACACCTAACACCACTCCGGCAGCTGTCAGTCCTGCTACTTCTACTCCTCCTGCTGCTGCGGCGGCTGCCCCTCCTACTGCTGGAATCCTTTTCACAAATGGCATTAATGCTTTAGAGTTATGCAGAGCTGTGATAACTAACCCAACCATCGCTGCCACACCAAAAAAAGCTCCTAACAGTGCTCCTGTTGCGGTACCTGCCAGCTGGATCAGAAACCTTTCAGACACTATGGTTTTAGCCCGTTTTCTGATCTCTTCCACTGGTATGTTTCCTGATGACTTTCTTATGTGCTCTTCCTCTTTCTGTATTTCTTTCTCAACTGATTGGAACATCTGATTAATGTAGTAGCCTCCATTGTTTTCCATCACCATCTTGTCTATTGTGTTGAGCAGATCCTCCACCTGGAACTGGTTGCTCCTGTAGTTGTTCTGCAGTTTGTTCTTCCAGTATTTATTATCAATGACGTGGCACCGGCCGCCGCACTTCTTCACCAGATCACTCAGATTCTTATTCTCACTGACAAACTCCTCAATTGTCTTCCCTTTAGGGAGCTGGTCACCATGAGTAAAGACAATTACAGCATATTTTAGAGCATCTTCAGAGAAATACTGGCATATTTTAGTGATTACAGCCTGCTCGTGCACTGTGAATTTCTCCACTTTAAGCACAATGAGAAAAGCATGAGGCCCAGGAGCGCACTCTGTGATACAGCTCACTATCTCAGGCTTCATGTCCTCCTCAGACCTTTCCGCATCAAAGAAACCAGGAGTGTCGATCAAAGTGATGCTTCTTCCTTTGACTGATTTGGTTTCTGCTTGACATTTTCTTGTTCCGGAGTTGGGAGAATGGTTTGTGGTGAACAGTTTCTCTCCAGATATGGTGTTAGCTAGGTTGCTTTTCCCAGATCCAGTTTTTCCCAGCAGGACGATCCTCTTTGTAGACACTAGAAGAGATTAATGACTCTGTTAAGCTTGTTTGCTTTCTTTAGCTATTGGCTTTTAAAAGTAGTTTTGTCCTGCTTTTGGGGAAATAGTAACCAGTACATGGTGTATAGTTTGACTCTATAAATATGTCAATGGCTAATTTGGTTGAAAATAAAAGAAACAATAAACTAAAAAAAAAAGTGTTATCTATTACATGGTGAGTCATTACAGCTGTCACAGAATAAAGTACCTGAATTGTTCCAGCAAAGAAAGCTTCTGTTATTCACCCATGCAACAAATTACTGTAATATAGCCAAATGAAATACCATCTTGCTGTCATATATTATCTATACTCACCTTGGTCTGGTTGCTGAACATCTTTTGTGAATCTTTTGTGTTGTAAGACTTCTTGGTCAGACTTGAAGACCTGCAGAGACAAGGAAGTTTATGGTTTAATTCCAATTCCAGAAAAAACTCATCTAGTGCAGAAAAAAAATGCTAGCTGATGTTTATTGCTCAACGGTTTTAAAATACAACTGATTATACTGGTTAATTACTTCAAGAATCTCAATCATGAGATTTATGTTTAAGCCAGTAATCATTTTGTATAAACAGATTCATAAAATAGTGTTATTTTTGAGTGCTGATATCAAGACACACTAAATGAATCACGCTCATTATCATTAGCCAAGATATTTGGACCTCTAAAAATTTTTAATCTGCGCACAATGCATTTTCCATTACCTCACTAGTCTCTTCGTCATTGGGGTGGATGACAATGTGGACCACGAATGGTGTTCTGCTGGCTCGGTTCTGTTCAAACTTATAAACTTCCTCCAGTAGAACCTTGGCTACCACGCTGTCAGGAAAACGCAGGGCAATCCCAGCCCCGAGTACAGGAAGAGCAACAGATCCAAACCTTCTAGTCTCACAGGAAGTTAGGATTGTGTTGATGCCCACTCTCAGAACCTGGAAAAGGTCAGAATTCTTAAGGCTTTTTAATTTTAAGGATAGACATAGGGAATAAGGTATTATGGTGTAGAGAACTGGGAAACGGCTTCAGGCAAAGTATTCTCACAGACACAAGAAGTTAAGACACAACAGAAAACACTCCTCCACTATTTCACCCTTAAAAAAACACGTCTTCTTATAGACTTAATTGTCACACCCACATCTCTCTCAAGTGGGTGCCATTGTTAACAGGAACATCTGTTAAGATGACAATATGGAAATCTCTAGTCTTAACAAGTTTGATAAATGTTCTTAGAGAACTTTCTCACCTGCTGGGTCTCGATGGTTCCCTGAATGATCTCTACACGGACACCTTCTCCAGGAGCTCCAGCACTGGCTCCTCTTGCTGTGTCTTGGGCAGCAGCATCCATCTGGAACCCCAAATCACTTGTAATGTTTCCGACAGTGATCCCTAGGAGAATCCGGTCACATGCTTCCTGCATGGCCCTCACCACCTCTTCCCTTTTATCAATCAGGATGATTCTGCGCAGACTTCGCCCTCCCTGACTGCCAAACTCTTTAACAGCAGTTACAATAGCCTCAGCGCACACAGCGACAGGAACACCAAATATGCCTGAGCTGATACAGGGCATGGCTATGGACTTGAACTCCATGATTTCTGATAGATTCAGAGCCGAATGGACAGCTTTTTCCAGTAAGATCCTCTCTCTGCCGCCTGCTTCTCCACCTACTGGCCCAACAGCATGCAGCAGTTTCTTGCAGTTTAAGTTCCCCCCTGTGGTCACTACCACTTCACCTAATTTTCCCATTATACTTTACTAAGGCATTGCTCTCACTCTGTACTTCAGGACCACCTGCTTTACTCAGTGCAGCAGCAACACCTCCACAGTGGTCCAGATCTTCATTGGCAGCGTTCACCAGGGCATCAGCATCCTGTTTGGTGATGTCACCCTGGCACACCAGCACCTGCAGCCCGTCACAAAGGCTGTAGTTAGCAACTATTGTGTTCACTTCACTCAAACTCAAAGGCAGATCGACTGTGCTTTGTACACTAGACTGATCCAAAATAAACTGTGTGACAGCTTCACTCAGCTCTTCAACCTCTTTCGTGTGGCCCAGTAAGCACACCGTGCTGTCTGAGCCAAACACGACCTGAGCCCTATGTTGCCCTTGGTTCATCTCATTTGTCTTGGACTTGAGCTTTTCCCGTAGCTCAGATGGCACAGCAGAGCAGTTAGGAACATCAATCTCGACTTCCTTGAATTTTTCTTGTAGTTTTTTTTCTGCGTCATCCAATTTATAAGGAGAGAGGGTGAAAAAATGTAGCTCTTTGTCTCGTAACTCTACTTCCACCTTGTCACCAACCCCTAAAAAGTCACCTAGCACCCCTGGACCTCCGTATGCCTTCCTTAGAAAGGCCAAAAAATGTGGGCTCATGTCAGAAATTGTCCTTTCTAACACCAAATTCTCCTCATCAGAGATCCAATCTCCAGCCTTAAGAATTTCCACCACAGAACCTTCCAAAACTAACTGACCTGCATCTCCCTGCGTCACCTTCACTCCTGGAAAATCTTGTCCCAGACTGTCCTCAATCTCTTTCCAGAGGAGACGGAGCTTAGCCTCGCCCAGTCGACGAATGCTGGTTTGTGAGCCCTCTACATCCATCAACCTGGCATTCACCTGAGAACGTTCCCCAACTACAACAGCCATGCCGACCTCGCTGTACACCTTCACCTCATCTGTGGTCTGACGAGAGCTGCAGGACTGAAGCAAAGCTTTAACTTTGTGAGGGTCCACCTCATAGTGGCACAGGTAGCCATCAAAAACTTTGTCTACCTCAGCTTTCCAGTTTCTAACTTCATCTACAGCACCAGGTTGAGCTAAGCGACTAACTAAAACCCTCCCCTCGTCTGGGTAAAGCTGTGCAGAGCAGGTCACTGAGGCGAGTTCTTGCTCTAGTTGTTTCCCAGCCTTGGGACATTCCTTTAGGTAATGAAGGAGGTAAGCATCAGGTCGTAGTTCATAGTCTTCACCACTTGGAGGAGGAGTTGAGGCAGGATTGGACTGTGAGCTCTGTGTTGGAAAGAGATATCCAAATAATAACAGTTCAGTGGTCTCAGTTTCTTCCCAGAATGCATAGGAACAGTTGAATTGTTAGAACAAAGCCCTTATGATCATATTATGATCATATACATTAATGTACAGTGTTTATGCTGCAGTATACAGCCTCAGTGGCAGTATAAAACTACATGAAATGAGGAAATGTAAATCTATTTTTTGAATACACAGCCTTGACTGAATGACAGAAATGTTGTGCTAACCTGTACTGGAGCTGTATGACCCTGGGTTGGAGTGGAGGTGGTGGTGGTGGGAGAGGAGGTGTGAGGTCCAAGGCTGCCTCGGACAGTCAACACCAGAGGACCATCTGCAAGCTCCACAACGTGCTCAGATCTCTGCAGGACGTCCTGCTGATCTAATGCAGAGAAAGTGACATTAGTTATTGTGAGTTTTCAATAAGGGAATTGCTGCTCTTTTGACATAAACCACAGGCTTTTCATCGGATAAAGTTCTTTTTCTGTCACTTGTTAGAAAATAAGGAAGGGCAGCACTCTCTCGCAGTGTGCACCATAATACATAATACAAGCTGGACAACAGCCAGTGGTGGAAAGTACCTAAGAACATTTACTCAAGTACTGTACATAAGCACAATGTTGAGGTACTTTTACTTTATTTTATGCTACTTTATACTTATATTCCACTACATTTCAGGCAATTCTGCCAAACAAGTAGCAAACTTTTACTTTAATACTTTAAGTTCATTTTGCTGTTAATACTTTTGCACTTTTACTTAAGTGAAATCTTGAATGGAACAGAGTTTTACTTGTAACAGAGAGAGCGGTAGGATATTAACCTAAAAGATAAGAGTACTTCTTCCAACACCGACAACAGCTGATTTTACTTCCTCAAATATTCCTCAAAACTGACTGAAAACTGGTCTTTTGCTGTGGATTATTACTGCTATATTCCTTTGATATCTGTAGGTCATAGGTCTATTTTATACGCCTCACTCTAATTGCCTACTCAAGAAATTCGGCGGCTTGAAAACGTGAACTCTGGCAGCATTGATTTAAGTTTCGATTTCCCCAGAAAGCGAAACTTACGGATTTCGCTGTTCCGGATCTAATCTGCCAAAATTGCTGGTGAATCCGTGGGATCATTGACCGTTCAACGTTTTAATAATTTTAATAATGACCTACCTTTCTGATATTTGAAAGCAACGCTGTAGACTCCATCATCCACGCGCCTCAGGGGTCCGCAGTCTCCTCCGCCTGATCTGCGGCGAATACGGAAATACTTTTCTATTTTCTTAATCTGCTCCCCGAGCAGGCTGCGACACTCGAAGAAAACGGGATATTGGAAGGTGTCATCCATCGTTTAGCTCTTATGAAGAGAGGAATAAAGCCAGGAAGGAATCTGCAGCGTCCAGTCTGAAGAGCGCAGTATGTTTACAGCTGTCGTCTGATCCTGTTAGACGAGCTGCCGATAAAGCAAAGCCCAACATCACCATGGCGACTGTAGCCTACAACAGGGAGGTGCAATGAAGCATTTCGTTGCTGTTAACCATAAAGTAAAAGAGACAACAACTCTATTACTCTAAAAGTCGTATAGCCTAGCAGCCACCATTAAAACATACACTCACAGTATGATTACTCCAAGTAATAAGAGATAATAGCCCACACACAATTTAAGAAAAAAAAACGCCCTAACCCTTGTGTTTTGTTGACATTGGCGTTACTTCCTCATTGTTTGGGGTCCCAGAGACCCCACTGATGTAGGCCTATGTGTAGAAATAAATAATAATAGGTTATTTGCAAAATTAACCAACTTCTTTCCTTTAAATAGTTTTTTATTTTTTTTTATTTTGACCTTATTAAAACACAATATGTAGACAAGTATTGAAGCGGCAACCCTTCCCTTTGGCACAAACTGGACATACACATCAACAAGGTGACAAAATATGGAAATCACCATAAAGCATTGTTGTTACACCAAATAAAGAAATATTCAAGTTTTTATGTGCTGTGCATGAACAAAAACATAAATGTACAATATGTTATCCTATACAGGGACGAGACTGTTCCTAGGTACCTGAAGTTATCTCAAGTTTCAGCTGGCTGACTCATTTATTATAACCGGTTGAGTGGCAAAATCCTGTTACAGAGCAGCTAATCAGCTCTTTTGTTTTACTAGAGTTGACCTTTAATGCACTTTGCTGACACCTAGCCCAGAGAGACGTCACATGGTTCAGGTATGCCACCTCTCCAGTCACATCAGCCTTATTCAAAAGGCACTTGCGTATTTGTCTAAAACATAGTTTCTATCATGCATAATAGTCATTTGGTATATACAGAAACTAAGATAGGAAAAAACACACCCATTTATGTAGACCTGCTGCAGCCTGTTGGACAGTAAATCTCTTATCATAGTTTAACATATGGGGTGTCATAATATTAAACGTTGAGCTAAAATATGAAAACAAAACTCTAACATATGGGGTGCTGTAGGTACTATCAAACATGGTAAAGGCAGCATCCTCTGTGGATTTTATAAACAAACTGAAGTGGATTGAGTTTAGTGGAAATAGATGTAGTTTACAGCAGTTTACTAAGACTTCCTCCACCTACTTACAAGACAAAAGTGCCATAGGTCTAAAAGCAACATAGCTCCTGTTTTTTTTTGGGGGGGGGGAGTGGAGCTATGAGAAAGCTTGAATGGACCTGTCCTTTAACATCCTTCCTTTTAAACCATCAGGCCCTGATGCCTTGTTTGGCTTCAGCAGCTGCTAAACAAAGGGACAAACTGGAAGCCTGCTGCATATATATATATGTGTGTGTGTGTGTGTGTGTGTGTGTGTGTGTGTGTATATGTGTGTATATATATCACATTCAGAGCTATGATCTGTAATGCCAAACCTGCTATAAAAAACACTGAGCTCATTGACAGAGGTTGGGTTATTCATAGCATGATAATCTTGCCTCTTACCTTCTCTACTCACCACGATATTAAGGTCTTGCCAGTATAACATTTCGTTTCGATCTAATTTGTTCTATTTATTTTTATCTCCTTAATTCTCTCCTTTTTTCAAGACCAATCGCCTCTAAAATGCTGCTTTCTTTTTATTAGCAACCTTTAAACTACTACAATACTATGAGCCTAATACTATTACTAATAATACTTCCACAGCCCTGCAGAGGATTGAACATTCTTTACATGCATGACACAAAACATAGCAAATAACTAGATCTGTGTTTTCAAGATGTTCACCTCCTTTTGTCCCCAACATCCATCTGGGACAAACAAGAGACTTAGGTGATGAAAATTAAAAATCTGGAGCATCGTCCAGATGTTTTATGAACTATTATTAACTGTAGTGGAGACTTTCCTTTAAAAAAAAAAAATCTAATCCAAGTCATAATAAAAAAAAATCTTTAAATCTTCTTAAAGAAATAATGTGTCAAAATAGTGCAAAAAGAGCAAATATTTCAATCCATGTCATATCTCTTTTACATTGAAGTAAATGTATTATTTTAAAAATGTCCTTGTGTGTCAATACAAATCTTTATGAAACTACACCTGGCTGTTTGAGTTGTGACTTGTGCTATAGGTATGTCCTTGCACCTGGGCAGCAACTCACATCTTGTTTATCAAAACAAGTGGGAATGTGGGATACAGGTGCCCTCTAGTGTCCAGTGTGTGTTCAGACACAATCTTTAGGTAATCTTAAATCTGAAATATTTTCTAAAGTTTTGTCCACCCCATTTACATCAATGAGGTTTGAGTAAATAATAGAAACACCTCACAGTATCACACAACTACAGCTTCCAAACTGACCATGAATCAAAACCTGTTCATGAAGGTAGGATTTTTTTTTACAGGACAGTTGTATTACCCTGCATTAGTTTTAGCAAGTAAGTGTAAACAGGCAACTGAGTGTATCTCAACGCAGGGAGGGTGAGTAACCTGAAAGGAAGAGCCAATTTCACGCTCCTGTTTTGGCAAGCATCCACCCTCCATTCTACCGTCTCAGACTTTGTTCTTCACCATGCAGCGTAAGTGCAACAGAGTACATCTCTATTAGCTGCAGGAGTGCTGGGCTGTAGCGGACTGTGACCCCTGACCTCTCTGTGGAGAGGGCAAAGACACTGGCTGTGTCCAAAACCATTCACTCCAGTTGTGTCCGTCTTCCAGTTTGTACTGTTGTCTGAATGTCTAGTATGAATTCTTATAGCCTATTTAATGGACTGAAATCATCTCACATTACAACATAGCATCAATAATAGTAAGGACTGACCAGAGTAGTATCTGAAATTATTGTTTTTAAGCCATCTGAGACACTGTAGTTCCCTATATAGAACAGTGTGAATTATTTCATGATTTCAGACACAGCAAGTTTCACCATTATTTACCATTGTACACCATTGTGACTGTTTAGACTCATCTGCCTTCAAATATTCTGCCAAGAGACAAATTACAATCAGAAACAATGGGCTGAGTACGTATTTATTTATTAATATCGTTCTTCTGAAAATAATCAAAATGGTTCAAAAGATACTCTTCTGCATATACATGGTGGCTAATGTAAATAACTGAAAATAAACGTGTATCAGATGTCCACTCTTCATAGCTAAACAGTCGTAGTCTGAAAAAAGAAGTAACATAGTGGACTCTACATACACTCATAAATAGAACAGTGGCAAGGCTAATATGGTCTGAAGTAACAGACAACAAACTGTTTCCTGACAGTGTCACCATTTCTGAGCAGTCATTTTATGCAAATAAGTATTCCAAAAAGTTGGCAATATAAATGGAACAAGTGAAAGCAATTGGCCATAACCATTGAGGGACATATTTTAAAAAGTCCTGTTTTAAATTAGACAAACCTTCAGACCCACATGGTGCCTAATGAAAAATATCTGAAAACCCCAACGAACAATGAGTTGTGAAAGGAAAAAAAATCCAAAGCATTTAACAAAACATGTCCTTACCACTAAAGGCCACTCTACCCTTTTACCTTAAACATTTTGCAGTTTGGAAACTACTTCTATGGGCTTTTGTTGCCGAACGTGCTAGTTTGCAGTTGCAGAAACGCAATATTTTGAAGTTGTATTTAACATTACATTTTCACAAATCAAATTAGTAGCCGGAATATTTTGTTTTAGCACAAAAAGTTGCGCTGAAAAAATACATTTTAATTGACTTAGCAGGACCTTAACATTAGGGGAAGGCAATGTTTCCACTCTTGTAAAATCAAATCCTCTTATCTATCATATGATATCCAGTTATATTGGAGGGCCAATTACAGCCTGATCAACAGTGGCACACATTAACCACCCCAATGTACATTTCATCACCATAACTTGATCAGTTCTGCATAATCACCCCCCAGCCTAAGGCCAGGATAGAGAGGCTGAGTGAAGGTGGTGTGTTCTCTGTGGAGCAGAGTCATTGTATCAGAGATGCTATAAAAGCACAGAGTACCTGATTTATAATCCAGGTACACTCCGATCCTGGAGGATTGAGGGCCGGACACTGTCGTGCTTTCTTTGTTGTGTTGGAAAGAGTAACCATATTGGGAGCACTCTAAACTCCACGACTTGTTATTCATTCCAAACTCTGAGTCATATGTTCTGCTGATGTCTTTGTATGACACTGCCACAGACCCAGTATGACCACTCAAACTGACCTCCCAGTAGCATCGCTCTGACAAACCCTCTCTACACAACACCTGTCTGACCTTCATAAACCTGTCTGAGTGAGAAGAATAATAGTTCTCATAGTATTGACTCGTCACCCGCCGGTATTCTTCTGAAAGGGACAAATATGCGTTGGCTGAGTTCACATCCAGTGTTAGAGGACAGCAATCTGACGAATGAACAAAGCAGGGAAAAAATTATTAACATCAAACTTTTAAGATTCAGTTCATTATTAATGCACTGGTTTATTGTGGGACTGCATAGAATTAAATGTTTTACTCACAGAGTAAAAACTCTTCTCTGGTCTCTGGCACAGGTGGCAGCACAACATATATAGTAGACACTAACAAAAAAGAAAGAAAATTCCTAAATACCACTGGACCTGAATACCACTATATAACTGTATGAACTATATTTCTATCAGCTACCTGTGGCAGAGATCCTGGGCCATGTGTCCTGCAGGAGGCTCTCTATGTCATCCCTCAGCTTGGACACGCAGTCAGTCACAGTTTTGAACGAACGCTGGGGACGAACAACCGGACCGGGAGGCAAGTCTGGAGATTCACAGGAGGTGGAGAGGGACTGGAAAGTCTGGAGGGAATTCAACAAGTCCAAGACCAGAAGAAAAACAAAATCAACAAAGCAGAAAAAATTGTTATGAGTATAATAATATAATTAATATATATATATATATATATATAATTTACTGCATGTAAAAACACATATAGTGTAGTGTAGTTGATGTCAATTCCATTAAAAAACTATGTGACAATGCAATTTGCACTTTGTCTGCATTTGTCCAACTTTTTGGTCCAAAGAATAACAGAGCACCAGTTAACTTTTAGATGATATTCCAATATGGTCATCATGTGTTGCACTGTCAGATTTGGACAGCAGATGTCACCTTTGGGCAATGCACTCTGCTGTGCTTTGTCCTTAAGGAAAATTAACTGAGCTGAGTTTTACATCTTAAGCTTCTGCAGTTACAGATGGTGAGTTCTTTGGCTGTACAGCACTGATTATTCAGTCATGTGGAAGTGACATTACATACGAAATATACAAAGTGATTGACATATTTAAAAAAAATTAAAAGAAAACACACCAAAAAGTGTCTGGTACCTGAATGAAATGGATGTGGTCGTCCATATGAGAAAGCTGCTCCAGATCGGCGTCTCTCCTCCTCAGCTTGGTGATCTCCTCCTCCAGCTGCAGTTGCAGCTCTTCAGCCTGAGCGACTGCAGTCTTCTCCCGGGCTTTGATCATCTGCTTCACCAAAGTGCGCTCTCCCTTTATGGACGAGATCAGCTCATCAAAGATCTTATCGCTGGTCTCCACTGCAGTTTGGCTACAACTCTGTTCATACAAAGAGAAATAAAAATAAAGATTTTTTTTTATTTTTTAAATACATTCTCTGTGGCAAAGTTTTTGACACATTGTGGTTTTTGAATACATCCATTGTCACAACAAACTGAATCAACAAGTAAACGCATGCATCTGTAGTTGTTATTAGAGTAATGATTTCAGGAAATTAAAGGCCCAATCCATATACCAGTAGGTAACCCCAGTATCAAAACTGAAAACAAATGATTAGAGCCTGCTGTCACTCTCAAACTGAAGGACTGGTCTTAATACAGGAAGTAATGTAAAATAATACTCTGCCTCAACTTATTAAACTTTTCTGATGCTGTTGCAGTAATGTTTCTAAACACAACAGCAAAACTGATCAAACCACTTTTGTTGAGTTCACCTTGCCAGATATAAAAAACCTGGACAAAACTTCTTCTATAGAGGTCAGTACAGACACTTGATCAAATACTGAAGTCTAATTTCCACACCTTGAAATCCTTCAGAGCTTGGACCAGCTCTTCCAGCTCCTCTTCTCTCTCCTGGAACCTCTCCTGGACTTTCTTTTGACTCACAATCAGCTGTTCCTGAAAGAAATTGTTGGTGCGACAGCAAACGCATCATTGTGAAAGGTTTAATACAATTATTATGTTTTCTATTATTGTCATTATACTACAGTTTCATGTTCACTAGTTCTGCTGTGTTTTTGCTTCTACCTGTTCCTCAGCCCTCTCTGCTGCAGCTGACACCGTACAGTGGCTCTTATGCTTACCTATAACGCACAGATAGCAGACACACTTCTTGTCTGTCCGACAGTAGATCTCCATCAGCTTGCTGTGCTTCGTACACATCTTTTCCTGCAGTGGGATTGTAGCTGAGACCAGCTGGTGCATCTTCAACACAGGGACACTGTAGTGAAGTTCGAGGTGAGCTGGACAGTAAGATGCCAAACACGTAAGGCAAGACATTGTGGCTTTGTTTCGTCTGGTCCCACAGCAGAAATCACAGGCGACATCTGCCGGGCCGGCACAGTCCACAGCAGCAGGGGGGGAAGCCTGCTGGGTGCTTGTCCTCTTTAACATCTCCACAACCTAAGGATGATACAAAAGGAAGGTGGTGAGAAATACTGTAGACTACATGACACACAGGACAAAAGTAGAACATCTACCAAGGCTTCACAATCCTCTAAATCAGTTATTCTTATCATAGAAAATATTACTTTTCTCACTTTAAAAAAAATAGTGCATATTTATAGGCAATGATTGTAATTGGCTGATGGTAGCCATGATTTTTGAAGAGATCCATGGGGATATAAGGGCTTTGCACAAGGATACTTGTGCAAATAGTCAAAAGTGAGTCAGACTCATGATCACTTAGCCATTTATCATGTTACTGTAGTCAGACGTACAGGTGGAGTACCCTCATATTTTGCAGGACCACTCAGTATTCGGTTGTAGTAACAAAAACAATATTTAAGAATTCGGCCACCAATTACAGGAAAACATTATATGGCATGTCAAAAACAAGCACAAAAATACAAGATCTGATAAAGATTGAATACAATTTGTAGGTAGGCTGGTTTGAAAAATGTCTACACATAATTTCAAATAGAAATTCTACTTATATAGTAATGGGCGTGGTGGAAAAAAAAAGATAACTTTGCTTCTACACATTTCAGGTGTTCTGAACCAAAATGGTGCTAAAGTGCTTATGGCCACATGATCGAATTATGAATTTCACTTATATTGCCAATGCCACTCCAAACATATTGTAGGCTTGCTAACCTACTTTACTTTGACAGCTGTAGTCAAAAATAGCTATAGTTAAACTCTACACATATTTGGCTTTTAATGGACCACAGTAAAGCAGCTGCTGTGGAATAAGAGGCTCAAAGTAACTCTCTACCTATCACAACTTTTACACTGTTTCTATACACCACTTGTAGTATTTCCCTCCATCACCTCAGCCAGCATGTTGTTCCTCCTCAGAACCGGCCTGGGATTGAAGGTCTCCCTGCACTGAGGGCAGCTGTACTCTCCCTTCTCCTCTTCCTGGTCCCAGCAACCCTCAATACAGCTTTTGCAGTAACTGTGCCCACAGGGGATGGTGGTCGGCTCTTTTAGCAGGTCCAGACATACTGAACAGCAGAACTGATTTTGGTCCAACTCCACGCCGCAATCCTGCTCCTGCTGCTCCGGCTGCTGCTCAGCCATTTTGATGAGTTTCACACATGCAGAGAAGAGCGCGTAAGTTTCGCTTTCTCTTAAGAGAGTTGGGGAAATGGGGAGGAGGCTTCTTCCTACTGAGGCGGGGCTTTCAAGAGCAGCACACCTCCAACATGCTCAAGGTAAACAACGTACAAAGTGCCTTGACAAACTACACTCAGTTGCTGGTTTATGTCTAGATTATGGTTAGTTTTAGCTAAAAAACAAAAATTAAACCTTCATGAAGTTATGATTTATTGCAGGGCTGTTATATTGGACTGCATTGGTTTTATTTTAGACTATTAAACTGGTGTGCCTAACACTCAGTTGCCAGTTTATGGCTGTAGTTTTAATGCTACCTAGTTTTAGCTGTGACTGGCTGGGAAGGTACAGGTTGAAAAGAATGTTATTTTAATTTAGTTTATAAATGGCAACAGTCGTATTCAGCTGGAGAGAATAAACAGGCTGTAAAAGCAGCTAGACTAACATGACATTAACTGAAGTGGCACAACAAAACAGAGACTGGAGAACACTTATAAGCACACAAGTGTTTAATTGTTATATAACACAAACAATAACTCAATTAATGGGAAAAAAACTGAAAAGCAACTTTCAGCATCTCAAAGTCATGGAAAAGGAAAAATAAAGAGTTAAATCTTTTAAAAATGCAGAAGTCATCACAATATCATAATGCATGTCCTTCACCTTTCCCAGATAGAAATTATTTTGATTAACTTAAGGAATTATTAAAAAGTTAATAAAGTCTTTCAATCATTCGTGGTCTGTGAATAGTAGCTGGCACAACAAAAGAGAGACTGAAAAAAAATGTATCAACACCCAACACTTTACTTTTACTTGTTGAATCACTCTTGAATCAAGAATCAACTAATAAATAAAACAAAACATTATTAAGCATCTCAAAGTTATGGAAATAGTAAAACAAATAGATACAGATAATGATAAGTTTTAGGATATCCTCATTGTCTTTAACCTCCCTAATAGAATTACATTTTGTTCTTCCTTAGGAATTATGCAAAATAACTTTTTTTAGTTTCCAACTAATGGTTAAAATGTCTCACCCATCCATAAATCAAGTGTTCCCTAGTTGGTTTTAACATGATGCTCTGCAACGCTGCCAGTGTATTTATTCTATTTGTTGATTTGATTTGCTGAAATCCTAGATTGGTTCCAGACAGCCTTTGCTGCCTTCTGTATGGCCTCCACTGGAGTTTCTGCTCCTTCAGCTGCAATACAGCCTGTCAGACAGCCCTTTGCGCCACTTTGAGCGAAAACTGTTAACACACTTCCACTTGTTGTTGATAGTAGCACTGCAAGGTCCTGAACATTTCTATTGGTTTTTGTGACCATCTCTGCCACACCAAGCAAAGCTCCTAATAATGCACCTGTTGCAATACCTGCTGATCTGATCAATAAACTCTCAAAAACACTCATTTTAGCCTTATTTCTAATCTGTTCCTGTGACATGTTTCCTGATGACTGTCTAACGCACTCTTCCTCTCTCTGTATTTCTCTTCTCACTTCTTGTAGCATCTCATTGGTGTAGTAGCTTCCTTTGTTTGCCTCGGTCATCTTGTCTAGTGTGTTGAGTATCTCTGCCACGTGGAACTGGTTACGTCTGTAGCTGTCCTCGTCGTTGTTCTTCCAGTATTTGTTATCGACGACGTGGCACCGGCCGCCACACTTCTTCACCAGGTCACTCAGATTGTTATTCTGACTGACAAACTCCTCAATTTTCATTCCTTCCAGGAGCTGGTCACCATGAGTGAAGACAATTACAGCATATTTTAGAGCATCTTCAGAGAAATATTGGCATATTTTGTTGATGACAGCCTGCTCCTGTTCTGTGAATTTCTCCACTTTAAGCACAATGAGAAAAGCATGAGGCCCAGGAGCGCACTCTGTGATACACCTCACTATCTCAGGCTTCATGTCCTCCTCAGACCTTTCTGCATCAAAGAAACCAGGAGTGTCAATCAAAGTGATGCTTCTTCCATTGACTGATTTGGTTTTTGCTTGACATTCACTTGTTCCGGAGTTGGGAGAATGGTTTGGTCTGAACAATTTCTCTCCCAGAATGGTGTTAGCCAGGCTGCTTTTCCCGGCTCCAGTTTTTCCCAGCAGGACGATCCTCCTTGAAGTCAACACTAGAAGAGAACAATGACTCTGTGTAAGTAAAGTTTACATGTTCTGTTAACTTGTCCTTTTGGTTCTGAACTTTTTTTTTAATGTAGGGTTGCAACAGACACTTAATTTTATTACAGATTAACCTGCTGATTATTTTCTTATTTGATTATTCATTTGGACTGTAAACTCAGAGAATGGTGAAAAAAGCTTCCATCAGCATGCTAACATGCTAATGTTCAGCAGGTGTTATGTTTGTCATGGTCATTGTCTTAATTTAGTGTGTTAGCATGCTAACAATTGCTAATTAGCGCTAAACACAAAGTACATTATGGAAGATTTAAAATGCCCAAATTTAAACACATCAAACAAATAAAGTGAAATACAATACACATGGTTATATGTATTTCCTTTTTATGTATGCATTTAGTTTGTTATACTGATATGAAAAACATATAATAAAGGACAACTATTTAGCTTTATGTCTTTATATATAAATACATATATAAATGCATATTATATTTCACTTGTTTTTTGTTTGTTTGTTTGATTGGTTTTTATTTAGGCATTTTAAATCTTCCACCATACAGCTGAGGCTGATGGGAACTTCATTAGTTTGGCATGTATTGTTCATAAACCAGTGTATTGAACAAATACTATTTTGGCCTGACGATGGCGCCAGATGAAAGGTTAAAGAAATTGTCAAAGTGATTCCAATTCCTGTGTTAGTTATTTCATAGCAGTGAGTGAATTTTGGACAAAATTATAATTATCATTAACTGAGAGCCTGGCCCAGATATCGCCCAGTAATTAAAGCATTGTGTCAGGTAATGTATTCTATGGGTAATTCAGCCAGCAGCTAATAATTTTGACAATGTCCTTATTCAAACAAAACCTTGATAGCAGCCATCTGAAGTGCTTTGTTATGTCTAAGTTTAAGACATTAAACTTTAAGACGTTTAAGTCCATTTACTTAAGTACTGTACTTAAAATCAAAGTAATAAACTACCCAACATTATACAAAGTAGTTAAAGGTGGCTCCACCTCGACCAGCTACAACAGTAAAATGCTACTTACACATTCTTGCATCGCCAATATAATATAATATAATATAATATAATATAATATGATAATAAAAGGGGCAATTTTTCTTTCACTTTTGATACTTTACATTATGCTAATAATACTTACATGCTTTTACTTTAGTAACATTTTCAATGCAAGACTTACTTGTAATGAACTATTTTTACAGTGTGGTGTTTCAACTTTTACTACATAAAAAAATATGAATACTTCTTCCACCACTACACTGATGAAGCAAACTCAACTCACCATCCATGTCGTCAAAAGAGAAATCACTGTTGTCACCCTCACTGCCAGATGTTCTTGCTGGATGTTTTTCCTCCTGTTCTCTTGCCGTGGTTCGACTGTACTTTCATTTTCTACCGGTTTGACTTGTTGATTGGCCATAGGTAAACAATGGAGTGAGTTTCACCTGAGTTCATGGTGCAGGCCTGGATTATACAAAATATGTCAAAGCATAAGTAACAAATAGCACATATGAAAATAACATATAATCAAATTCATGTTCAATGCAATGAATTCATGTTTTATTTTTACACATTACATCAGACTCATGTAAAAACAAACATTTTAATATGTCATTTTTTTAAATGACCATTTGCACTATTTGTACAACAGCTTTTTGTAAAAAGATAACATGACAAAAGGCAAGGTAATAAACAGTCAGGCAAAATAAAAAACAAGTAATAATATGTAAAATAGAAAAGAAATTACGGCATAAAGAATAAAACAAAAAACTACATCAGGTGTAGTAAAATAATTTGCGAAAGTTCTGTTTGGGATTTGGATTGAAGATTGTGCCAGGAAGGCGATGGCTGCGCCTTTTCATAGCTGTTTAGGGTGGTGACTGTTGCTGGGAAGGTACAGGTTGAAAAGAATGTTATTTTAATTTAGTTTCTTAATGGCAACAGTCGTATTCAGCTGGAGAGTATTCACAGGCTGTATAACCAGACTAACATGACTTTAACTGAAGTAGCTGGTAGTTGGGTACTCCACCCTGACTCTGCAGGTCAGCTGACAGACTTTGACTGAGATGTAATCACACAAATTCTTGGCAACAAGTAAATGCAGATTCAACAGAGATGATGTGGGTCCCTCACGAACACGACTACATTCACTGCCGTCAAAACTCCATATTTCCCCACCTCTAAATGTGATGAAAAACTCAGTGTTATGAGTGCATTTTACATTCATACTGTATAGTAAAAAGCACAATTTCCTTTAGCATTAGGTTTCTTGTTAAAAGCTTCAAGAATATCTTACATAATAAATGGAATACAGTCTTTATATATTTCGTGTCAAAGAGGGAGGATGGCAGCTGCACCTTTTCATACCTTTTTAGGGTGGAGTGTTTTGTCTCTGGGTGAGACTGAACAAGTTGAATTTTTTTTTTATTGGTAGCATGCATACCCTAATATCAGGGAATCAACTGTACAAGGAAACAGACTGAAAACAGTAAGGCGTTAGTGTTTAAAGTGTGGCATGTAGCCAGATAATTCTGTCTTTTTTAGTAGTATGCTGTAATTATCCTATCTGATGAAAAGGCTATTTGGCTTAACAATTTTCCTCCTTTGATTTGGTAGAAGAGCAGCCTTAGAGGTTATAGCTGGCAAGTTGTCAACAAACCAGTGTTCTAGACCATCTCTCATTACTTTCCAACTTACCTACCCCATTTGTGGCACTTAATCACGGAACCAGTCAGCCCCAAGCACATTTGTTCCTACTGAAAATGTAGATCTTTAAACACATTTTTAAAAAGGCTCATTCATGTCCAGCTGGGGATTGTAGTTTTTAAATGTTACTCAAACAGGAGTAAATAATGCATTTGTTGGGGACTATTTTTAGCCGTTTTGTAGGTATTTACAGCAGCATGAAGGTGTATGTGGGATTCATTGTTGTTTTTGTTCTTTTAATGGAATTTATTGACAATAAGAAAATATATGAGTATCGTCAGCCTTATCCTTTCACAGCATATGTGAACCACTCTATGAAAAGAGAAACACCTGAAAAGACATGTGACCAATCAGCAGTTTTATTGTGGCATAATACATTTATGACAAAATGACACATATTAACGAAAAATACATAGAGAAAATAGAAAATCATCACCTTTTAAGGCTACACCAGTGACTTAGTATTGTACTCCCACTAGATTAAAAATCAGGGGTCATAATCAAAGCAGAGGCCGAGATATTCTGCTGAGACTATCCCTCCTTGCCTCCTAAATGTCCACTTCTTTAAAACCCCACACCACCAGTTTATAATGCAGGCTTTACAGGTCTCAAGTCTCAATCCCAAGCCATAAAAATAGCCCTGACATCATCATCAGGGTTATTTTTTCAAACTTTAGAAAGATCCTTTCAGAGCTATACAGAAAACATAATTTTTTATTATACTTTTTATTGCTCCTCAAGACGGGTAAACTAAATTGCATGTGTAAAATTGGTGGCTCGCCCCTTCAAAACACCACAACGTCATGGAGGGTCCATGACCCAACAATCACTTTTAGATTTAAGACTATTAATCAAATTGAGTCTGTCAGAACCACATATGTATTTCCATTTTGGATAAAGTTTCTAAATATTGTTTGCTACTCCATTTACTTTTTATTTACTCTGTATTTAAGAAGAGCAGTCACAGTGGATAACTCTCAAGGACATCCATAAGGTAAGAATCCTAAATGGACAAATTAATGAAACCTTAAACTATTCCATTTTATAGCTTACCCATTTATAAAAATGATTACAATAATTTTTCATGAGCTGTAAAGGATTGAAACAATTTATAGATCAATGTCAACTTCTCTAGAGACTTGTACTACATCAATGTTCATTCGAAGGGATTCCAAGGATTGTATGTTCTTTCATACAAATCATAAAATTTGTTCAAGGCAACTTCAAATGTCTTCTGTATTGCCTTCACTGGTGTGATTGCTCCCTCAACTATCTCTCCTATTTCACTGGCTGGAGGAGACGCACTTAAAGCTGTCTCCGCTATTTGTTCTTTCACTGCTGCTAGTGCTGATGTTATTAATTCTTCTTCAGTAGTGTTGCTTCCTTTTAATACCTTCGCAAATTTTGACTTGATCAACACAGCCGCGACAGCTGCAAGTAATCCCACTGTGACTGCGAAACCCACTGAAACTCTAATCCATGTTTGAGGTGCATTGTCCTCCTGCTTCTTAAAGACGTTGCTTTTAGCCTGTTTTCTGATCTCTTCCTGTGACATGTTTCCTGCTGACTGTCTAATGCGCTTTTCCTCTTTCTGTATTTCTCTCTCCACATCTTGTAGCTTTTCACTGATGAAGTAGCCTCCATTGTTTTCCATCACTATCTTGTCTATGGTGTCGAGCAGCTCTGCCACCTGGAACTTGTTGCTCCTGTATTCATCCTGTTGGTCGTTCTTCCAATATTTCTTATCAATGACGTGGCACCGGCCTCCACACTTCTTCACCAGATCACTCAGACCTTCGCTTTGATCGACATACTCCTCAATTTTCATTCCTTCCAGGAGCTGGTCACCATGAGTGAAGACAACTGCAGCATATTTTAGAGCATCTTCGGAGAAATATTCACACATTTTAGTGATTACAGCCTGCTCCTGCTCTGTGAATTTCTCCACTTTAAGCACAATGAGAAAAGCATGAGGCCCAGGAGCGCACTCTGTGATACACCTCACTATCTCAGGCTTCATGTCCTCCTTAGATCTATCTGCGTCAAAGAAACCAGGAGTGTCGATCAAAGTGATGCTTCTTCCATTGACTGATTTGGTTTCAGCTTGAGAACAATGCGTTGTCAAGTCGTTAAAATGGTTTATTTTGAATTTGGCCTCTCCAAATATGGTGCTAGCCAGGCTGCTCTTTCCAACTCCAGTTTTTCCTAGTAGGACGATCCTCCTTGTGTTTGGCACTGAAAGAGAACAATGACTCTGTATCAGTAAATCAGTACATTTGTCTCTTAATTGTTAACTTGCCCCTTGGTTCTGGAAGTGTTTTCCCCATTCATTCATTGATTGTGCTACAAGAATTATTACACAGTGGGAAATAAGGAGGTACAGAAAAACATTAGTTAGCAGTCACAACTTTGTTTTAGAATATTTCATGGGAAAAATGTTAGCTTCTAACAAGCAAATTGATGGCATGATTATGTTGAACAGATCACTTAACTCAAAATTTAAAAAAGTAAAGCTAAAAATAGTCAGTAGCAATCTATAACAAAATGATATGATTATTTTAATTCCAATACAATAGCCTAAGTAAATCATTTGACTGCACAATCCAACATACCTTATATATATAGTATACATACAGTATATATATATATATATATATATATATATATATATGCAGGCTGGTGTGTGTGCTTCATAACTAGTACTAACATGCACTTGGGCCCATCATAATAGCATGCACTGGGGCCCGTCGTAACTACCTTACGCCACAGCATGGATAGTGTCATACCTGTCATAGAAACTTAAGAAATGATAATTGTAGACATTAAGTTAGTAAAATGAACTAAATGTGATACTACATTACAAGCCAGGTGTCACAAGGAGAAGACACGATGATCCACAAATCCTGGTTGGATAAATCTTGATTAATAAGGTTTAAAGCAACATCTGTCAGAGCTTATTTTATCATTGTGAAATAATATTAAACAATCAAAATAAAAAAGAAACCTTTTAAACTAAAATATGTTTTAATAAAGTTGGGATAATACCAGAATTTTGACAATTTTTATTTGAATAACAGTATTTGGTGCTCATTGTTGACACAACGGCTGAAAAAAAATAAGCTTAACTTACCGTCCATGCTGTCAAAAGTAGAAATCTGTACAAAAACTGACTCAGATCCACAAAACGTCTCTACCGTGAGTCCTTTTTCTTGTTCTCTTGCTCTGACTCGCCTCTTGCTTTGTTTTTACTACCTGCCTGACTTGTTTTCTGGCTGCAGGCTGATGGAATGATCAACACACATTGCAATTGTTTTCATACAAGTACATTATACAGGCATCAATATACTGCAACATGAGCACCAATCATAATGATGGTCTACCACAAATGGCTACATGACACAAAATATGTCACAATGTAGGACAAAAATGTTTAGCAGTCGATGAAAATTCTTCCAAATGTCTTAATATTTATACATGTTTACAATACAATACATAGAAAATAATAACACCCTGTAAATGATCCAATTTTAATTTAAATCTTTGATTTTACTGTCACAATATAATGCACACTTGACAAGGGTATATTTAAACTTGTGAACATGTGTTGCTTTTCTTAAATACACAGAGACTTGTAAACATACTCATAAATATGTGGCTTTGACAGTGTGGAAAAAAGGTATTTATTTCAGTTTTGATGCAATAGTGCATTCAAAAATCATGTAGTTTATTCAAAAACCTCTTCATGTTTAAAAATTGAAATGTACATGATGAAGTCAGGATATCCCAGTCTTAATTTTCTTTTTCATTCATTTTGTCTCCCTCTTTGTTTCATTTCTCAAGATATGAAACACTGACTGGCAGCTCAAGCAGGAAGTTGAGCATGACACTGCCTTCTGACCCAGTATCACTTGTTAAATCTTACATGTGAAATCAGATTTGTGTCCATAGTAACTTAAAGCAGGGAATCTGTACAAACCCACAGTGTATGTGGCAAAAACAGTGAATGAAATATAATGAAGTTATGTGATATTTTGTTAAAAGACCAAATGAGGCTTAAAAAAACCCCCATTACACTTATTATTTGTGTGTGATAGTCCATCCACCCATTCGTCCAGTTCCCCTCACTGGCCTGGTTGGCAATGGCAGCAGTACATCCCACCACCTCTCAAGCATTGCTGAGGCTCGCATTTTACAGTTCAAAGTGCAGCTGGACCAAATCCTGCCAGGCGAATGAAGTGAAATGTAAATGCAACAGTAACTAAATGCATCTGGCCCTCTTTTTATTAACGTGAGGCCACTCGGCTGATGGAGTGAGTGAAAATGGTTTAATGAAAAAAGACACTCGGAAACAAGAAGAAGAATTTGCTTATTTATTGTTGTATAATAACTGATTTTGTAACTAAGAAAACATCCACATCCACACTGCGCACAAGCAGTCGGTCGTTGAGAGCTGCTGATCTGACACCAAATCAACATACAAAAGCAGCCCATGAGGCATGACACATGATAAACACCATGCATGTAACATCATGTTACACGCGTTATTGACAGAAGATACAGTCAGACACTACTGAGGGAGCTCAGGTCTCTTTTGGGGAGCTGATTTCCCCATAATTTGAACGCTGGCTGTAGCAGAATATGATTATTTTAGTGAATCTTAGAAATATGGTATGTTTAGTCCCAAACCTCTTTTTACTCTACAAATGTGTGGCAGTCTGCCTTCTCTGCTGCCTCTTCTGTGCATCAGCTGCATCACTTCCA
Organism: Macquaria australasica; assembly: GCA_005408345.1. Taxonomy (NCBI): domain Eukaryota; kingdom Metazoa; phylum Chordata; class Actinopteri; order Centrarchiformes; family Percichthyidae; genus Macquaria; species Macquaria australasica. The sequence continues at coordinate 25,196 of SEMN01001681.1, forward strand.
GTGAACCTCCTATTACTCCTGATGTTCCTCAACCGTCTGCGCTGCAGACGTGACAAACAGTGTACCAGATGGTGTCGGTGCCTCTGCTGTTGCTCCCTCTGTCGCATTTGCCCCTGCTGCCATTCCTGCTGCTGTTCCTATTGCTACACCTACTACTAATGCTACTGTTGATCCTTCTTCGTTCATTAATTTCATTGCCCCACCAAGGAAAGCTCCCAACAGTGCTCCTGTTGTAACACCTACAGCTTTAAACAACTGCTTTCCAAAGACACTGGTTTTAGCCTTACGCGTGATCTCCTCTTGTGCCATGTTTGCAGATGACTCTTTAATGCGCTCTTCCTCTTGTTGTATTTGTCTCTCCCATGCTTGTAGCATCTCATTGGTATAGCAGCCTCCTTCGTTTGCCTCAGTCATCTTATCTATTGTCTTGAGCAGCTTTGCCACCTGGACCCGGTTGCTCCTGTATTCATCCTGCTGGTTGTTCTTCCAGTATTTATTATCAATGACGTGGCACCGACTCCCACACTTCTCCACCAGATCACGCAGATCTTCACTTTGACTGACAAACTCATTGATCGTCTCTCCCTCAGAGAGCTGGTCACCATGTGTGAAAAGAACTATGGTATATTTTAGAGCTTCTTCAGAGAAATATTCCTGCAGTTTTTTTATGACGTCCTGCTCCTGCTCTGTGAATTTCTCCACTTTAAGCATAATGAGAAAAACATGAGGCCCAGGAGCGCACTCTGTGATACACCTCACTATCTCGGTCTTCATCTCCTCCTCAGACCTCCCTGTGTCAAAAAACCCAGGAGTGTCGATCCACATAATGCTTCCTCCATTGACAGATGTGGTTTCTGCTTTACATTCACTTGTTCCGGATTTGGGTGAATGATTTACCTCGAACATAGTCTTTCCAAATATGGTGTTGGCGAAGCTGCTCTTCCCAGCTCCAGTTTTTCCCAAGACCACAATCCTTCTTGTTAGCACTAGAAGACAATAATGACTCTGTGTCAGTGATATATATAACTCTTGTTTGTTTCTGAAGTTGCAGGAAATATACAAAAGCTGCTCAAAAGTAGTGAAACTTTGCTGACAATACCAGCTTGCTAACATAATTCGCAAATGATGGACTGCTTTTTTAAATCAAACTGACCACTGCCTACAAGCCAGATTAGGCTTACATCTTAAATCTACATCTTTGGACAAAGATATGCATGTATTTGGGTGTTTTTGTGAGGATAAATAGATTGCTGTTTTACAATAGGAAATATATAATACAGTAGTAATATAGACACTGTCTCTGTACAGTACACAGTATAGTTTCGTGCAAAGTTGTGAACAAGCAGTTCAAATGGATACTGATACAGGTGTGTTGGAAATATGCAAAAGATAATGTTTTAATATTATTATTTGATTGTGGATTGCTTAGTTTTTACACACATTTAGGTAAGAAATAAGTTAAATTCAGCAATCAAAATGAGCCAAACAGGTCATATTTAGGATACCCTATATGACCCATTCTATAAGCCAATCACTGTAAATGATTTTAAACTCTTTGTATTGCTATTCTTCACAAGTTGCATTGCATTGCATGTGATTGGTCAGAGGTAACTAAGAGTTTTATGAAATAACTACATGATAAGCAGCCAAACTTAATGCATTTTCACTGCTGTAATGAGGATTGCTCTGTTATTTACACAATATATGTACTTACAGCCTTAATTATACGAAATACAGGTACTTTTCAAAATAAACCGGATCTTTATAGTGACTCATTTTAATTTAGTGCAGTGGATTAAATGGACCATATGCTTTCACTTATATTACTTTTTTAAACTCTTATTCAAAAGTATATTCATGATTTAAACATTATAAAACACACACATCACTTATAATAAATGCAAAAACACTCAGTCCTAATGTAATTTAAATATCATGAGAATTAAAACATGTACACAAACCTATGAATTTTGATTTTGGTGAAAATATTGACTGTTTCTGTGCATGTAGAATAACTGAGAATAACTTACCGTTCATGCTTTCATCAGTCATGGCAGAGTTTAAAAATGACTCGGATCTCGAGGATGTTGTTACTGCGTGTCTTTTCTTTTGTCGTGCTCCGGTTTGCTTCTCACTTTGTTTTTTCCACCTGTTTGACTTGTTTCTTGGCGGCAGGCTTATGGAATGAGCTGATCACAGAGTGCACTTCTATTTTTTTCAGGTGTACGCATTAATAATAAGAGCCAGCTCTGTTGCATGTCAAAAAGCTCCACAACTAAAGATGTTATGCAAAGAAAAACTTCATTGTTTTCTTTCATTCTTTTAAATATCGAGACAAAATACACCCAGAAACAAATTTAGTAAAACTATTAGCATCTGCAATGAAGACATTAGTATTAATAATGACATAGTACATAATATTTAAATAATACAAAAAATAATGTTATTTTTCTGGTTGTCCACCTCTCAGCAGCATGTATGCTGTTATTGTTGGGAGCCTCAGGAGTTCAGGGTGAATATATATCTGTATTGTGGTTATCAAATAATAAAATTTAGGGTGCAACTGCCTAGATAAAATACTGTGTATCAAAAATAAATGTTCTTCAGCAGTGCAGGTAGTGTGAAAGCAAACATTTCAATGATAGACCTAAAGTCCATGTGGAGTCATATGACATTCTGTTATTTACTTTTTGACTTCATGTTTAACTCAATAAGTGTTAATATAATTTTTTTCATAAACACCACCGTCATTACCCCAAATCATTACATTATACTGCTCTCTAGTGGGCAGGCGATGCAATTGCAGTATTTGCAGTGCTCAGAGAGTCTTTTAACGTTTGTATTGTTTAGGCCTGTCTTCATGGACGTAGTAATACATCCAATTTACATAACAGTTCATATCTTCTCTAGAAAGCAGCTGAAGTCATAATCCTGACTTAACTATAGATTTTTTTTAGTGTATCAGTCTTACAGCAAGTGTCAATGGAAAAGGGGGGAAAACATCCAGAGAGGACTTGAGTCTAATACATTGTTTTATTGTTTGATTATGTTTTTTTACATTTGATTCAAAATACAAAGGATTAAGAGAATAAAATGGAAAATCATCCTCTGACATGTCACAAAGTCTTCATCCACACATTTCAGATTTCATGAAACAATTTCAATAAACCCTTGTTGTGTAGCACTATTCTCCTCTCCCCTTCATCAATCCTGTTTCTCTACACTGTCAGCCTACTTCAGTCAAAATTCTACAATAAAATAACAATAATAACAATAACAATAAAATGATAATTAGATGTACTTTAGCAACAATGAGCCTGGTACAAGTGCAATGTCTAGTGTACCTCTTCTTTTGTGTACGCATTAATAATAAGCTCAAGCTCTGTTGCATTTCAAAAAGCTCCATAACTGAAATTATGTGATAGGAGAAAAAGTCGTCATTTTCTTTCACTTTTAAATGTTTGAATAAAAATACAACATATCCACACAAAATACATCAAGCAAGAAACAAACTTTTCCCCTCGCCTCACCTTTTTATCATTAAGTGAGATTATAAAAAAAGAAAAGAATACGCACGATTACTTAATGAATGTACAAAGTGGTGTGGCAGTGCAACGACAATAATTTGGTTAAATCTTACGTTACTATAATTCCTACACTGTTTCCACCTATGACAGAGCATCTCAACACCTTAAAGGAGAAGCAGAAATCTGGCTCTAAGTTTCAAAAGTTATAGAAAAAATGGCAAAGTTTGATGTTGCAGCAGCACTATCAAGCTAACTGATTTCTTTTGTTTTCCTAATAATTGCTGATACTTTGCCATTCACAGAAGTTGGGTTGTTGTAAATCTTATGGTTACATACTTCTATAATAACACTAACAACAAAAACAATAATAATACCAAGAACAATAAAAAGAGGGTCCCAAGGATTCCTACTTCGACACCAAATGAAAACAGTAGCAGTGAGTAGAAGACAACCACCAGCAATGTGATTCCAATATATGGTAGCCGGTCCTTTAAAAAACGTTTAATAAACTGAACAATTTTTTCTTTTACCCATTCTATTACCCGTGGTTTTACCCATTGTATTCCCTGAATTATTCCCCATACTCCTGCTCCTGTTACTCCTGTGAACAGGGCTAAATCTGCTACTTTTGTTGCTGTTCCTGTTGCAGCTGATATTTCTGCTGCTCCTGCTGTTGCCACTGTTTCTGTTGCTCCTGCTGCTGCTCCTCCTGCTGCTCCTGTTGTTCCTTCTGCTCCTCCTGCACCTGCTGTTCCTGTTGCTCCTGTTGTTCCTGCTGCTCCTCCTGCACCTGCTGTTCCTGCTGCTCCTGTTGTTCCTGCTGCTCCTTCTGCACCTGCTGCTCCTGCCCCTACTGCTGCTGCTCCTCCTGCACCTGCTGCTCCTGCCCCTACTGCTGCTGCTCCTCCTGCGCTTGCTGCTCCTACTGTTCCTGCTACAGCTCCTGCCACTACTGCTGCTGCTCCTATTGTTCCTGCTACAGCTCCTGCCACTACTGCTGCTGCTCCTCCTGCACCTGCTGCTCCTACTATTCCAAGTGCACTCTTTATTAGTCCACCACCTTGTTCTTGTCCAGCACCTTGTTCTGCTTCTTTTTCTGTTTCTTTTGCTGCTTCTTTTTCTTTTTCTGTGTCTGTTGCTGCTCCTTTTTTTGTTTCTGTTGCTGCTTCTTTTTCGGTGTTTGTTGATGCTTCTGCTTCTTCTTCTGCTTCAGTTGCTGCTTCTTTTTTTTGTTTCTGTTGCTGCTTCTTTTTCGGTGTCTTTTGCTGCTTCTTCTGTTTCTGTTGCTGCTTCTTCTGTTTCTGTTGCTGCTTCTTTTTCGGTGTCTTTTGCTGCTTCTTCTGTTTCTGTTGCTGCTTCTTCTGCTTCAGTTGCTGCTTCTTTTTTTGTTTCTGTTGCTTCTTCTTTTTTGGTGTCTTTTGCTGCTTCTTCTGTTTCTGTTTCTGCTTCTTTTTCGGTGTCTGTTGCTGCTTTTGCTTCTTCAGTTGCTGCTTCTTTTTTTGTTTCTGTTGCTTCTTCTTTTTTGGTGTCTTTTGCTGCTTCTTCTGTTTCTGTTGCTGCTGCTTTTTCGGTGTCTGTTGATGCTTCTGCTTCTTCTTCTGCTTCAGTTGCTGCTTCTTTTTTTGTTTCTGTTGCTGCTTCTTTTTCGGTGTCTTTTGCTGCTTCTTCTGTTTCTGTTGCTGCTTCTTCTGTTTCTGTTTCTGCTTCTTTTTCGGTGTCTGTTGCTGCTTCTGCTTCTTTTTCTGTTGCTGCTTCTCCTTTCTCCTCTACTTTTCCTTCTTCATCATCTCCTCCTTCTTCTGCTTCTTCAGATCCTATTCCTTCTGCTGCTCCTTTTGTTGCTCCCTCACTTTCCTGCAAAACTATGACAGCTGGCCCAAAGAAAGCTTCTGCCAGTGATTCAGCTGCAGGGCCTGTTAATTTGATCCACACATTCTTAGAGACACTATTATTAGCCTTATTGCTGGTGCCTCCTTGTGGCGTTTCAGTTTGTCATGGTTTGTGCTAATTAGCCTGTGTACAGAGTTGTATAATATCCTCTGTGGCTCTGAAGGGATCTTTCAAAGTCTGAGAAAAATAACCCTGGTGATGTCATAGTGATGTCATGTAGGATATCTTGAATTAAGCTTGGGACTTCAAATTATTTTCAGTAAGCCCGTGACACAAACTGGGGGTATGCAGTTTGAATTGGTATTTCAATGTCATGCCAATTTTAATATTTCCACAATATTTATTTCAATTCAATTCAATGCAACTTTATTTATCCATGAAAGGGCAAAGGCTATGAACGTAGAAAATATATGTGGAGTTCTGGTTATAAATACATAACAAATAATAAGTATCAGAAATGGATTAACTGTACAACTTCTTTATTTTGAAGTTGTATAATTCCCTAAAGCAAAGTCTGTAGCTTTGCGAACCTAAGAAAGTGTGCATAAAAAGCTCAAAAAGTCCAAGAAGGAGCCCACAAGTACAACAGACCTTTTGGGAAGCTTGTTAATGTCTTTAAGTCTGTGAGGTTGGACACTATTTAGACCTGAGTCTGACAGTTGTAAAGGGGACATGTAGGAAAACACAAAAACTAGTAACAGAGGTTTAGGAACCAACATGCAGGACAAAACAGCAAAAATCCTGAGCTAAATCAATGAAATTTGATACTTGAACTGTAAAAGAGTAGCTGAGGACTGCTAAATTAAATTCAGGTACAGTATATATCCACGGCTGAATGTCCCAGGTCACCAAATACCTAACAAACATACAAGTTTTCAGATGCAGCTTTAACAGAGACACAACTACTATCTATATCAGTGCTGTAACTTGACCTCTGACCTCCCTGTGGAACCAGAAAAGGTCTTACATTACAAAACCCATAACTGCATCCAATGCATGTTAAATCTCAATATAAGGTTTCATAAATGCTAGCATTGCTACTGCGCTTGATGCACCTCCTCCTCTTCACAGGATGTGACAGAATATGTTCAAGTGTCATCTGATTAAACAAAGCATTTTTCTTGCTTTATGGAGCCCCCCGTTGATCAGAGCTTGCAGGTGCAGTGTAAGAATAGAAATCCCATAGTAAAGAGGTAAACTAGTCAGACATACAGCCCCGTAATAAAACAAAATGGACAAATGAGAAAACTTATGAGCAATCAATGCTTTTATTGTTGAAAAACAGATTTAGAACCACATTCACATCCAAACAACCCCTCAGATAACTAAACATCTTAATTACTTTATTTTATACATTAACAATATATAAAAGATGTATGAGCCCAGTGTTCTTAGATTAGAATGATTACATAATTTACAAATGAGAATATTATAACAGAGATTTGACTTCATTTCCCTCCACCTTTTTCCAAGTCACTGCCCCAAATATTCTTCCCTTTCATTAAAAAGGTGTACTAAATCATCTTTTTTTTCCTTTCTGTATTTACAATGGATCAAACAGACTATGCATGATGTACGCTCGTAGTGTCAAACCCACAAAGAATTATCACCCGACCCTGCAGTTCCCTTCAGCTCTGTGGAGCCTTTTTAACATCTTTAATCTCATTGTTTTGGTTTTCTGGCCAGCAAACTCTTATCAACCTTGATTGTATCCTCAGCAAGCAGCTGTCGTTTTCAGCAAAAATCTCTGTACGCTACCTGCTCAGCATCAAACGGCAGAGAGACAAAGTTAGCGACTAGCTGGTGAACACAGTGGAGCATTTAGCAGCTACAGAGCCAGATATTTCCCTCCAGAGTTGGTGGAAACAAAAACAGAGCTAAACGGAGAGAGAATGTTGGATGAACGTTCGCCAAGCTGCCATTTATTGCAGCTTTAACGTAGCTTTTCCTTTGTTCATGACAGCTTTAAACGCCCTGTCTGCTGCCTCGTGTGGTGTTTCTGCTCCCTCAGCTGCATTGTGTCCAATCATACCACCTAGTACTCCTCCTGTTGCAACCAAGCCTGCTGTAGACACACCTAACACCACTCCGGCAGCTGTCAGTCCTGCTACTTCTACTCCTCCTGCTGCTGCGGCGGCTGCCCCTCCTACTGCTGGAATCCTTTTCACAAATGGCATTAATGCTTTAGAGTTATGCAGAGCTGTGATAACTAACCCAACCATCGCTGCCACACCAAAAAAAGCTCCTAACAGTGCTCCTGTTGCGGTACCTGCCAGCTGGATCAGAAACCTTTCAGACACTATGGTTTTAGCCCGTTTTCTGATCTCTTCCACTGGTATGTTTCCTGATGACTTTCTTATGTGCTCTTCCTCTTTCTGTATTTCTTTCTCAACTGATTGGAACATCTGATTAATGTAGTAGCCTCCATTGTTTTCCATCACCATCTTGTCTATTGTGTTGAGCAGATCCTCCACCTGGAACTGGTTGCTCCTGTAGTTGTTCTGCAGTTTGTTCTTCCAGTATTTATTATCAATGACGTGGCACCGGCCGCCGCACTTCTTCACCAGATCACTCAGATTCTTATTCTCACTGACAAACTCCTCAATTGTCTTCCCTTTAGGGAGCTGGTCACCATGAGTAAAGACAATTACAGCATATTTTAGAGCATCTTCAGAGAAATACTGGCATATTTTAGTGATTACAGCCTGCTCGTGCACTGTGAATTTCTCCACTTTAAGCACAATGAGAAAAGCATGAGGCCCAGGAGCGCACTCTGTGATACAGCTCACTATCTCCGGCTTCATGTCCTCCTCAGACCTTT
>SEMN01001682.1:0-33356 GCA_005408345.1 Macquaria australasica
TAGTTGAACGGTCTGAAACACAAAAGAGCCTGTTAATTGAACTGCAATGGTACTGAAGCATCAAAATGTTGGGTGACTTTTTACAATGAGTGTATTAATGTTAATTAAAAATTCCACTTTTTATACAGCCAGGTAAAAGTCTTTTTTTACTCCATCTCAAAATATTACTACAATTACAATCATATAAAAAGAGAAAAGCAGCAAATCCTCACACTTAAAAATGTTTAGTATTTTTGCTTCATAAATTCAATTATTGTTGGTTTTGTGTTGCTATATCAATCACCTGTCACCTTAGCAACAACAATGGCGCCAATGCTCATTTAACCTTCTTTAGCTGATGACTGAGGATTAAACTGACTGTTGTTGGACTTTGTAAAAGGTGCATTTCACCAAAACAAAAAGCGCTTTGAGTCTTGTGTCTGGAGTTGATAGTTCATGGTTCCATGATGCATCTCATCAAAGTGAATAACAAAACTGGACAGTTTATTACAGAAAGGGTCCACACCGTACCCAAAATATTAACCCTGTGACTTTATGCTGATAGTTGCTTCAACCTTCTACAGTCTTTAGAATAGTGGTGACTACGTGTGATACAGTGAGTCATGTTGATTACAGACAGTGTCTGAACTGTCTGTAAGTGTAAATACTTTGCTGTGTAAACATGTCAAAGTATTAAACCAGATATTACAGATAAGAACATTTCTTGTTCAGATAGACTGAAAGTTTCTAGTTCTCACCTTGACTTTTCTCTATCCTCAGAAAGGACTTTGTTACTTGTGTCTCCTCAGCATCACTGCGTTCACAGGTGTATATTCCCTCCTGATCTGAAGATAAGTCCTGTAGTGTGAGGCTGCCTGACTCAGACACACCCTTCACCCGCTGCCTCCACTCCTCTGAGACTGTGTAGGGGACGTCGGCCCCGGTCTGGTTCAGGATGATCTGTTTGTGGTTGAATCTCCAGATGAGACCCGTTAGGGGAGTGTTTGAGGAAGAGCAGCGGATTGTTGTTTCAGTGTCTGAACCACTGATAGAAGCTGAAATGATAAAACACAAAAATGAAAAAAGTAATAAAATATCTGGTGTTTCTTTTAGCGTTCCACAGTGACTGCAGGTCTTCTTAGAAACACTCACTTTGTTTAAACAAAATGCCTCTCCTCCAGTTTCTGCGAGTGCTGACGTTGCAGCTGTAGACCAGATCAGTAACACTGTCTGAAAGAATCAGAGAACTACTGATGCTGTAGAGCTGCTGCTCAGTCTGCTGGACTGTGGGTTTGTCCTGGAGGGTCACGGTGGATGGAGGGCTCGTGGACCAGGTGAGCTCAGGCTGAGGGTAGATCCCCTCTGAGCTGCAGGTGATCCTGTTCTCCACCTGCTGAATGTTGACTTTACGGACCAGAGCTGCAAAAACAGAGGATTCACTTTATAGGAACATGTTTGGTGATGTTTGGTGGTGATGATGTGAGAGACCTGATGATGACTTCTTCAGCGCTCCCTGCTGGGTTTTTAAGCAGTGCACCTGTGATGGTATCACCTGTCAGTCACTTGTCGTTCTCTCAACATTAATGGTTCCTTCCATTCATGAAGGCTCATGTTCCCATATGTTGATATATGTTAATTACCAAACAGAATAAATAACGTGAGCACACAATGTTGAGGGAATGAGTTGCAGTTTGAAAGCAGACATTTATAACTGAATGAAGGTGGAGATACAGCAGCTGCAGTTCAGCCTCTGAACTTTACTCTCAGAGGATGAATCAAATTATATCATAATCATTTTTTTTATTACTTTTTATTATTAGGTTTTAGGATTGAGTTTCATGCTTTATATAAAGTAATTAAAGAAAACACCCTGTGTGTTTGCTGCTGGGCTCAAAAAGGGAGTTTCTGTAGGTGGCAGCTATCACTGCTCATGCATGTTGCAGATAATAATCATAAATGTCCAATTTGTAGAGAAGCAAAAAGTGTTTGTAATAACTGGTGTGGTGGACAAATGAGGGTAAAGTACCAGAGTAGTAGAGAATTAACTTTCTCTTTAAACCTCTGAATCTTCATCATCACTCAGCAATCAAAGAGCTTCACCACAGAGAGCCTCTGATTATTTTCTGTTGTTTTCATTCAGCACAGTAAGTTTCTCACAAAACTGTGAGACTAGTTTTTTCTGTGCAGGTGTTCTTATCTACTAGATGACCTTATTCTCACAGCCTTGCATGAACATCAGTCTTCTGTTCCTGGGAGTGAACATGTGATCAGCTGAAAGAGCTCAACAGTCGGCGACATGAGAAAACTAAAGGAGAAAATGAACATTTTCACCAGTTTTCTCTGCTCAGTAGTTTTTGTAAAACTCAAGTTCACTGAACTTTAGAAGAAAAGTTTAAGGGTCTGTCACACTTTTGCAGTCTTATGCACTTAAGTGAGCGTTCATACGTTACTGAGTAAGTTGGCAAGATGGAAAATGCCGACACAAAACACACTTAAGGCACACTTATCCTAATAGCACCTTGGAGCAGTATTCAGAACTAATGCTGGTGTCCTGCTTTAATCACGCTGGGCTGGACCAAGCCATGAGCACACGTGTTTACAGCTGAAGCTGTACAGCAGGGGATAACTGCATCCAGGTGCTGTTGTGGCTCTGCTTAGCAGCAGGCAGTGAGATGTTTCCTTCCTCTGAACCGAGCCACGTTTCAACAGATTGGATCAACACATGTACGGCCGAACTGGCGACTGGAGAGAAAGCACTGTCTTTTAAATTCTCACCGTGTTCGGCTCTTTTGTATCTTGTAACTGAATCTCTGTGGTTTGGAGTTTAGTTTCACTCCTGCGTTCCTGTTTTATCAGAAATCAGCCTCATTCTGCTGTTTACTGGCTGCTTTCAGAGCTGAATCAAAGGGGAACTTTACACATCAAGGTGTGTTTCCAGGTGTTGGGGAGTGAAACAAGTAGTTTAAAGCCTTTAGTGTCTCCAGAGGGAGCTGTGTGAAGTCTAGCCATCGAGTTGCATTGTGGGTAATGTAGGCGCCATGTTTTGACCAGGAAGAGGAATGCATGGAATAAATAAGACGATATCTGGTTCTGCAGGTCATGTACTATTGACTGTAAACTATTTTATAATGTTTTAATAAGTTAGAAAATCTCACGAATGATGAATGAACATTTAGGTGACTTAATCAGTTATTGATAAACAAAATTCAAAGATTATGTTTTACAGCTTAGAAATTACAGCACATTGTTTGTGTTTCCTGTATTAACTTTGAATTTCTTACCTTCCACATTTAGATTAATAAATGAATCCTTGTTGCCAGTGATGATGCTGGTGTAGCACTTGTATCTGCCCTGGTCCTGAACCTGCAGCCCTGTCAGCCAGAGCGAGGCGTTCCCTCTGGAGATCTGGTCCTTGAACAGTGATGTCCTGCCTCTGAAGTGCTGGTCCTGGTGTGCGAGCTGGTCTTGGTTGTGGTAGAAGGAGTGAACAGGAGTGTTTCCTGTCATCTGAATCCAGTGGATGACTACATCATCACCAGCCGGAAAAGTGCACGGTAAGATGCAGCTCTCCATCAAAACACAGAACACCTCAGCATCTGTAAAACATCAGGTGAAGAGACATCCGTTAAGGGTTCAGTTCAGGGAAAAGTGAGCCTCTTTATAAGCCTGATTATTAATCACACTAATCGCTGATTTATGGGAGGAGTCGTTGGTTTCTACTGATATGTATAACGGTGTGTCATCTGCATAAAAGAGAACAATAAATTATGTTGATGAATAATGTGACCTTGTGGGAGCAGAATAACAACTAAAAATATTAATTGGCTTGTATTGATATGTATAACAACAGAAGAATAGATTACGTTACATAGTGATGAGGATGCTGTTGCTGCTACTACGACAAATTTAATAGTAAATACAACAATTTTAGCAGGTTGTACAAAATAAAGGATGTTTTTAAACAAAAACATTTACACATCCAGCAGACAGAGCAACATTATTAAGTATTGGGGGTCGTGTTAGTTTCCACACGATAAGTCTAAGTCCAATATTCAGTCTTCTTTAGGCTCTTTAGCTGCTAAATGCTGCGCTATGTTCACCAGCAAGTCGCTAACTGTGTCTGTCTGCTGTTTGCATGGATGTATAAAGAGAAGTGGAAACAGCATTGGAGGCGGAACTCCGTTCATTCCTATGAAAGCTGCTCAGTGGTGCATGAAGCCAAAAAAGTTTGACTTTCCAGTTATAAAATTACCGCTTCAGCGTTGTGCGGCCCATAGAGCAAGCGCCTCCCAACCGCTCCGTGTCAGGCTCCGTCACATGAACCACAGTGACTCTGTAACTCTGGATTCAGCTATTTATGCATTTTACAACTTTTAGGATATGATTTAAATAAGGGCTATTTAAGTGTTCGTACTGACTAGTTGTTGTACCCGGAAAAAAATGATCTGCTGATTTACAGACGTCGCTTTTACAATGTAAGTCTGTGGGAAAAGTCTCTTGGGGCCAGTGTGCATTACATGGTTTGGCCACTATGTCAAATTGGCTTCAAAACCTGGCGCTCTTCCTGGGGTCTTGGCTGTTTGGTGCTGGACATAGTGTACGGTGGGTTTATCAGAGCTTGTTTAGCTAAAAGAGGCTAAAATGCTCCTTCAAGCTGTATGTATATTTAACAAGGAAATGTCGTGCTTAGGAATTTAAAGCTAAAAACGAAAGCATTCATTGTGGGTGTGTTTGTGAATGTCTCCCAGCAGGTTGTGAAAGAATCCAGTTACAACATGAAGCTGTTAATCTTGTCTACAGCACTCCGTAACATCATTTATTTTTTATTTCTTTCTTATTAAATCAACACGGTCCAACAACTGGCTTAGTAACCTGAGCTCAGCTGATTTTAAGATGCTTATTGCTGGATATTCTGGTTATAAAACTCAATAAAACTTCAAATTATAAAATAATAAAATAAACATGGTCACTGTGGTAATAAGCAACGCCAGTTTCTATCTGTTAGCAGTTATATATTGTTTTTAAAAACTTAAAGCAAATGATTCACTTGTTGTCCTTCTTCAGTTAAAGTCTTAACTCACCCATTTTTAGAGAGAGAAAGTATTTTCTCACTTATCTCTAGTGGTGTCGAGCTGCTCACATACTAGAGATTTCCTCCTCCACACAGTTCAGTCCAGGTGAATGTCGACGCTTAAACCAGTGAAACTCAGCAGAAGCTTATATTTCATTAATGTTGTTTTTATCAAAGCTTAAAGTACAACAAATAAAACAGAATTCACCTTCATTGTATTGAGGCGGCAGCTCAAGTTTCATAGGATATATATACCTGAGAAACTTGGCACGTAACACCGAAACTATCTGAATGTCACTGTGGGAAAGTGATTTTAGGTGGATTGACTCTATAGATTTTATTATAGATCCAACTTGTTTCTCGGTGTTCTTACTTTCTCTGGTGAGAACAAACAATGTACCAAGTTTAAACACAACTGTGATTTAAATTTAGACTGTAATAAGATCCGATGGGCTGTGAAGGCCTCACTCACCTCCTCTGTTAAAAGTCCAAAGAAAGGTCAAGACCACCAAAAACACGGCGCTCTTGACTGCAGTCATGCTCCTGTTAAATATTCCTCCTTTGATACTGAAGTGTACTGAACAGAGAAGAATGTAAATCCACAATAAGTACGGCCAGCTAACCTGCCTGACTAGTTAGACATGACTGGGCAGCTGAAGCTAGAGACTGTGGCTAACTTTAGTTTCTGACTGCGAAATAATCAGTGCTGTGTGTGTGTGTGTGTGTGTGTGTGTGTGTGTGTGTGTGTGTGTGTGTGTGTGTGTGTGTGTGTGTGTGTGTGTGTGTGTGTTAGTGTTTATCAGCAGTGGATAAAGGTCGAGTTTCAAAATGTAGGCCACAGTATTAAAGATTAAACAATGGTCATTGCAACATATTAACTGATCTCAAGGGTAGAGCCTGCTGAAGGGAGAATAACGTCACACAAATATGCAGCAGGTCCAGGGGCGTAAATATAGACAGTGCAGGCAGTGCAGTCTCACTGGGGCCCCTGGGGTGGGGGTGGGGGGCCCTAGGGTGGGCTCTCCAACAATGTGTTGGTAGAGAACGGGCCCTTTGCGAGTCGGAAATACGCCTGTGTTCAAAGAACTCACATTAAATTAAATATATTAATATGGCTTTCTGAGCATTAAAGCTCATTTTTGACCTGGAAACAGCAGTTTGACAAAATCATCTTAACTTAAGCTCCTCTTACTAGCTTTTTCCAGAGCTTTCAACTGGTTTTGCTCAGTTGTTACGGAGTTGGCACCTCACATGTGGTACCAGTTTGTGGATGACATTTCATCAACAACTTCGTCTGCTGATGAAGTCTGTTAGATGTTGTTAAAAGCTCCAGAAGTGAGTGGACCTTGAGTTAAGATTGTTGTGTCATATCTCAGATAAAAAGCAGACACAGACCTTCAGTGATTTTAGTCCTTTTAATAATATTATGACACATTTGTGAAAGAGGTCAAGTATAATTCGTGAAACGTGATGCATGTTTACAGCAAAGTGTGGCAGAGCAGAGAGAAGCAGAAACTATGTGAATCTGCTATTGATTATATATTGACAAGAGTCAGTTTATGACAGCAAGTTAAACGTTAATCTCTCCACGTCAAAAAGAGTCTGCATTGTTCAGTCACAGCAGTGATTCACAGTCAGGTTTATCTTTATACTCCAGGCAGGAAACAGTTCTCAGAAGGAGCTTGACCTCTTCGAGTGTCCTTTTTAAGTTCTGTGAAGGTTTAAATGCAGCAGGGACAGTGTAGGTAGTAGATCATGAAGTCAGTCTTTGATTTTGGAAATCCAGCCTGTGCAGAATGCTGAATCCCTACCAGTGCCAGGGATGCTTGACTCTGACCTCAAGAGAAAAGTCCTCACCTGCTTTAAAACATCCCGAAGTTCACACAGAGGCTCTTTTTTTCTTGCATATTAGACTCTTACACAACTTTGTGATGCAGCTTTTTGGTTCTCAGCCCCGTTGTAACTTTGCAAATGATCCCTGGAGTTCTTCTAATGCCTCTTTTTCCACTAAATAATGCCAAGAACTGAGGAACCAACTAAATCAGGAACTAGAAGTCCAGCTTTTTATTGAGACAAAACATAAACTTAGACTTATTTTTTTCCAATGATAATCATTGTATTAAGAATAAATAATCAATGTTTAATAAAACAGAAACAACAAAGAAAGTTTGGTACTATTACTAAAAGCATAGTTTACCAACTAAATTACATCTGGTACTATAGTTATGATAATAATCTAAAAGCTTTATTTCTAAAGTGTAAAACTGGAGGAATTACAAATGTAATGTTTTAAATATAGTTTTATATAGAAATGAGAAGCACTTTCATTCATAACAACAAAAACCATAAAAGTAATAGAATCTGCTAGTAATGATAAACACAATATACACACATACTGTAAACTAGTCATATGCATGTTTTCAAACCTGCACATGTCTGTCTCACATTAAACATACAGATACACACAATACATACAGTGGACACACGGCCATATATACACATACTTACAGTACATACACATGTTAACACACACAAAATATTACAAGTTATTTATTACTTTTCTTTAAGGAAAGACATCAAAACAACTGAATAAAGGAATTAAAGGGGTTGAAATGAAGATATGTATGAAAACGCAAAAATCCCAAAATGCTTTGAGATGAGTGACGCAGGTTTGTTCCTGACAGCAACATCACATGAGGAAGAGAAGCTGCTGCATGTTGTTTTTCAGTAACAAGGAAATGTTCAACTCAGGAATTTAAAACACGAACCATCTGACAGCTGCAGGTTGTCCTACAGACTCTGCTACCTGCTGGTTTCTCTTCAACTCTGCTGGAAAACAAAAGTGTTCAGTTCAGGTGTGTGTGTGTGTGTGTGTGTGTAGGAATGTGTCCCATCAGCTTCTGCAGGATTCCAGTTTAATGTTAGCTAATGCTCTCAATCCTTTGCTACTGTGCAACATATTTGAGTCCACTTATTACACACAATTGATTCTTTATATTTGACTCAATACAAATTGGTTTTCCTAATCCAGGATTTTGTTTGTATCTTACTTAAAAGAAAAAGTCAATCTGGACTTTGCCACTTGACATTTGACCTTGTTTTGCATCTATTTGCAGATATTAGGCACATTAAACTTCATGATTATAGTATGGTCTCGTGTTTGTAAGTTAAATATTAGTCTGAGTAACTAAAACTGTTGCAGGGAAACTTACTTTAGACCTCAGTGACCCACTGCTGGCTCAGTCTGCAAATATAGTTTCTGTGTTGAGCACCCAGATTTTCAGATATCCATCTTTGAGATTTCTGTCTCCACCCAAGAGAAGTTTACTGTGCTCAAACTAAACAGCTGGTTGTTTTTCCAGAAACAAGTTGCTCTGTGAGCAGTTTTCATATGAACACAAACAAAATTCAGATAATCTCCTGTTGTTTCAGAGGATCTTAAAACACTGACACACAACAACCAAACCAGCTTAAGTTTTCCTATAAATCTATCTTCATTTATTATGTGGTCTGTATATCCTATATCTTGGTCTTCTTGGTTTCTCTGGTGAAAGTAACCGTGACAACACAACGTACCAAGTTTAAACATGTAGACAACAGATCAGACGGGCAGTGAACGCCTCACTCACCTCCTCTTGCGGGACTCTGCAGAAAGGCCAGGACCACCACAGACACGACACACCTGACCCCACTCATCCTCCTGTTAAATTCCCTCTGCAGACACTGTTCAGTGAAGTGGTGACTCTTACACCAAGGCTGGCCGACAGGTCTGACTAGTTAACTGGAAATCTCAGCGTACTCACTGGAGGAGGAAATCCTGGAGGAAATGTCTGAAATACTTTGGCTTCCTGACGTTTGGGCGTAGGCTGAAACGCCTGACAACCAAAACTCTTTTACAATCCTTAATGTCCATTTAACCATAAGAAGTTTCTTTAAATTTATACAACACCTTTCAAAATAAAGTGACAAAGTGTTTTGCAGTAAAAACAAAGAATAAAAAGTAAATAATCTGAACTGTTACAACAAACACCATCAGTTAAGAAAAGAGATTTAAAAGAACATACTGAGTTTGCAACAGCTGAGCAAAAGGCCGGGTCACCTGTAATAACAAGTCAAGATTGGGAGCCTTAGTAGGGCCCTGCAGGTCCTGGAGGATCTCATAGGGAGTTAGCAGATCACAGATATGAGCAGGAGGCTTAAAAAACAAGCAGTAAAATCTTAAAGTCAGTTTTAAACCTGTCAGGTAACCAGTGAAGAGCAGCAAGGACTGGTGTGACGTGGTCTTTGGACCTGCTGATACCAGAATAAAGTGCGTTGTAATATAGTGAAGTCTGGACGATGACCTTTTCCAGATCTGCAGATGAAAGGAGCGACCGTTTAACCCGAATTAAACCAAAACAGTATTCTGCTTTAAAACAGTCACAGCTCAACCAGAGTTCATTACAGTGCAGCAGTGCTATTCAGTTTGAATTTACCTCTGTACCCTTTCTTGTCCGACTTGTGGTCTTTTGCCTTTGTTGCCCTCACTTTTATTTTTATATATATACAGCGAAAATCAAAATGGCTGCAATCACCCAGCCTACAACTTCAGGAGTTTTTGTTTGAGACATTTTTGTAGTAGTATCTGCGCTGATGGACATCAGAGAAAACATAAAAATAGACCCAGTCCTTGACTTGAATATAAGTCAGACTTGCTATAGACACCCTGGTTCCCTCGACTGGATTCTGGATTTTTGCAGAAAATAAACTCTGTGTTTAACAAAAGTTTATGATACTGACACGTTTTGTTCAGCAAGAAAATCTTCACAGATGAACACCACTTTGATGATGTTTGAAGCGTAAAAAGAAGAAGTAAAAAGCTAATGTTGGGCTACAAACCAGCTACACCGCGGTCACATGACTTCAGCGTCTCCACCACTAAACTTCACACTTGTAGTTTGGTTTCACGCTAAATTCCAATCTGATAATGAGCCTTTGAGTTACATGACAAATCTTAAATTTCACATAAAGCAAAGTTTTCTGAGTCCTTCCTGAGCTTTAATATTTATTGAGTTGAATTCAGTTTCTACATAGATACATTAACACATATAACAAACAAAACAAGTGAACGCACAATGTTATATTTGAATGATTTATTCTCTGTGGCCCCTGATTCAGCTACACTGACTTTTATTGAAGTTGTTCTTATATTTTAATATTTTACATTTACCTTTTCATATTTTATTTTCTTATTTAATTTATTGTATTCTTTTTCACACGTTGGAATCTCTTCTACAAACACCTTTTGGACAGTTTGAGTTAGAATAGTTTGCAGGAGCGCGAGTATAAACCGTGGATATGTTATAAGAACTATTATAAGTTCTTATTATACATCCATGGTAGAAACACAACCAGGCTGGACGTTATTTTGAGAGCTTCGTTTGTTTGTCCCCCAAAGTTTAGAAACTAGTCCTTCTTTTTAACGCAAAACTTGTTTTCAAGTTATTTCTGTGAAACCAGACGAAGGGTAACGTTACTGCTGCTGCAGCGCCGTATAAAGCTCTCGACATGGAAGAACAACCTTTGATTTTCAAGACACTGGAGCTCTGTGGCTTTGGAGAGAATTTCAGGAACGTAATCAAATGCTTTTACTGTGACACTAATAGCTCCAGATGTTTATCAGGTGGTGCTTCCCCTCGTTTTACAGTCAACAGAGGTAGAAAACAAGGCTGCACAATTTTACCTTCACTCTTCTTAGTTGCAGCAGGAATGCTCTGTTCTTATCAGAAACTCAGATATTGAGCAGCTGAGTGTCTTTGATAATCAATAGTCATAAGTCAGCTGGCAGACACAACTTTGTTTGTGAAAAATGTTGATCAGGTTCCAAAAGCTGTTCAGGTCATAGATTTATTTTCCAAAGCATCTGGTTCACAGCTGAACCTGAAAAGTGTGAATTATAAGCTGTACATGACTGCCATCTTGTGGCAGCACACGGTGTCCCCATTAAAACTACGGGCAAATACTTAGGTGTGCATATTACAAAGGATCAATGAAGTGAAACTTTGAATATATGGAACAAAATGGATGAATGCAAATCAACCATGTAACAATAGTGGACAAAATCACTTCATGTAAAAGAGAAAATGTAATTTTTGACTCATGTACAATAGTTTAAAGAATACTTCCTTTACACTAAACGGTGCTGTTAATGCCTCTGGTACTCGTACTAAGGCTGACCGGATACTGTCCCCTCAGTAGAATTGTACTACCTGTGACGGGTTTTTAATCAGTTTCTTCTGCTTTTCTTCAGATTAACCTGTTGACCAACATGGCTACTTCAGCAGTGCTTCGCATCATCCTAGGAGAAAATGACTCTTCAAAAGTAACCCTGCCTGTGGGAATACCAGGCTCTGTTGAGGAACTTAAAAGTGAGATAAAGAGACAATGTGAGGTGTCAGGAGACTTCAGACTACAATACAAGGACACTGATTTTGATGACTGTATAAACCTGACATCCACCTCAGACATACAAAACAAGGCAACAGTCAAAGTCATTTACATCTACAAGTAACCCTTGCCTCTCTCCACGGGCATCCAGCCTGGATGAGATCAGTTCCATGTCATCTGTGGATACTGACAGTCTCTCATCTTCTGAGTCATCGTCATCCCTCAGATGTGAGCCATGGCCAGACGTCTTTCCTGTGCCTGAGTTTGGCTATGACGTAGAGATCCAGCTCCAGCGTGCAAATAGTGATGTTCAAAGTAATGGTACCCTCTTCAGTCCTGGTCCAAAGTCTGACATTCTTGAATGTTTGGCATCACAAATCACCAAATATAAAGCTTATCCCTCAAGTGCTAAATTTGATGCAGTAGCTGAAGCACTAGTGAAGAAGCACCCATGTTTAAGGGAGCAGGGTTCTGTTACTGGCTTCTATGGGTGGAAGATTAGTTTGAAATATAAAATAGCAAACTACCGCACAAAGCTGCGAAACATTGGATATTCAGAGCTGAATGTCAATTCACTCGAGCGTAAACAGAGTGATCCACGCACATCTCCTAATCAAGTGAAGAAACCTAGAAGAGCGGAGGTGAACTACTGTCCAGACTATCCAACAGGACAAACCAAAGAAAGCCTGGAGGAGGAATGGCTGGCACTATTGTCTGAGGTGAAAAACAACAACCAGCAGGTGGTTAATGAGAAAATGGAAAGGACATTTGCTTACAGGCGGCATGAGGTGATTGAAGACGAGCCTTTCATTGCAGATTTCAAAAGAAGGCGGCCAGCTCTTTTTTCCGAGCGTGAGGTCAGTCATTATATATTGTGTTGATAAGTAATCAGTATTTTTTATTATTTTTTATGGGGGTAAGGGGATAAAACTGTAAAGAAATATTCACCCAACAATGAAAATTGCAATTATCAACTTGTGATGCAGGTGGCCAGAAAATTACTGTGGCAACTTTTTTACAAGGTCTGGCCTTGTAAAAAAGGTCATTGGAACTAGGCCAGAGAAACATGCCAGGAAATGACCTTAGCTTTCATGAAAATGGTAACTTTGGAAAAAGTAATTATTCATAAAGGGTGTCTTCATCCTGGACAAACAATACTGCATTGGTTTATAGTTCTGAATGACCGACACTACCTGTTTATGTACCACTCTAACATAATGTTTGAACTAAAATTCATCAGGAAGTAAAAATACCATTTCATTGGTTGAATAATTCCATTCTCGTTTTCATTAACCCATATTGTGTTGCTGTGGACCACAAAACAGTTGTCGATTTTTATACTGTCATTGTTAAATGTTTGTAGGTGGAAGCAGAGTTTGTTCGCATCACCACTGTCCCTTTGAGATCCAAGTTCATGCAGCAACTAGATCACCGCCCCCCCAGCTGAGGAGTTTTACAAAGGAAAGGAGGAGCCGCTGGACAGAAAATAAGGAATATCATGGCAGACTTGGACAAGGTGTGTGTTTTTCTAACAAATGTCTGTTCATCAAGAATATTTGTTTTTTTAGTTACATTTATTTTATTTACAATTAGTGTGCAGTTGTATTACTTTTGCAGCCTACAAAATATGGAATCTGGTCGATGGAGGACATTTTTATTCAGACAGCTGTTTACACAGCTTTAAAATACAGTTAATGAGTTAATAAAGTTGATCATCTTAGGTCACAATGGCTACATGTTTTGTACATTTATTCTTGGTACTAAGTGCATATTCATTTCTACATGAAATTAATTTTATTTCCTACTATGAATACTACTTTATAATATGTACTGTATACCTTTCTGTGGTATGGAGTTTTGACAGAAACTGTTTTAGCAATGCAAATTGACCTTGTGTTGTATCCTGGCCAGTTTGTCTGTGAGTGAATGTTAAGATGATCATCGTGATGACTGTTTACTGATTCTGATGGGCACCCAATTCACTCTAACATCACTAGCCAATCCTAAGATGAAGTGCACCCAAAAACAAAATGTTTCAATAGGTACTTTTTTTGAAACAGCTGGTTAACTTTTTTTGGATTGCAGTCATTGTCGCTTATTGGGCTGCAAATGGATGTAATGAAAACATGCATATCGTCGCTGTCGGGCGGAATCCTCGTATCTCCAAAACTGTTACTTTTCAGGAAATGAAAAAAACCCTGTGTTTTTAAAACAATTGAACACCGTGTCATCAAAGTTTGTATTGTTTTTTTATATATGTTCAGATGCTTGCGTGTGTCATTATATTATTAATATTTTACCAAAATTAAGCTTAAATGGAGTTATGAGGTTTTTGACTAATGAATTTCAAGATACGTGTTTTGTCCGTCATTGATTAGAACAGCCGCATCTGAGGTAGTAGGCTAAGTGCGTCGCATTACGTTATCATCAACGTACAAGTTACAGTTTATTGCAGCTACAAGTGCGCTGTTTTTACTGTCGTTGAATACAGTTGGCCAAAATCTCCTTATCAACGATTAAGTGCTATGAACAGGCTATTGTAGACTGGCTATGACTAGATGGCAAATGGTAGACTAAACTGCACTCCAACCTACCGTGTTTTGCCTGCTCTTCTCCACTCCCATGTCTCAGGCCTCAAATAAACATTAGTCTTTATAGACTTTGTGTTTCTTGAGTAAAGAAAACGCTGTACTTATTCAAGAAAACAACCAGACTGTCTCCAAGCAACTACCAGCAAGTCTGGCTCAATACTGCAACCTACTGGAGGGGGAGGGTGTACAAATCTGAATGCAAGACTATTAGGAATGATAGTAGTTAAAATATTTTCTAACACAATACACACAGGTATTGTAGTGTACACTTGATTACATGCATTGGACAGACAGTAATTTTTTGAAAATGTGCATTTAATATCAATGTCATACCAATTAAAATAAATAAATAAATAAATACTATATAAATAAAAAAACGGCAGTCCATCATAAAATTAAGTAATGCTGCACTATCAATAACAATCAAACAGTGAATTTTTTTTAAAAAGTGTGTGTGTGGATAACTGCATATGAGTGACTGAACTCTGAAACTGGATGGATACATTGAGTGAGTACACAAACGCACTCACTCAATGTATCCATCCACAACACATTATCAACAATCAACAATTATGAACAATTTTTTAACTGTGTATCACTTTGTGTGTTCATGTACATACCCTCATGTGAGTGACTGAGTGTGTGTATGCGTTTCCTTTTTAAGAAAGTGGTCCCGCCACTCATTATCTGGCAAGTTGCCAGCCTTGAAGGAGCAGCAGGTGTTACACTGGTCCTTCTTTGGATGGTAAAGAGACAGGTTCTGCTGCTTAAATTCTTCTGAGAACACCTGCCGTGATAACGGTCTCAGCCTCTTCTCCTCAGCAGCACGATGGTACTCTCTATGCAGGTCAGTCATAGACTGAAAGACAGGCTCCAGGTACAGTTTTGATGTGGATGACCTACAGTAGTGAGAGGGCACCTTAGGGAGATCCTGTAGAAAACTCCTCATGAACTCATGAGCCTCACCTCTGCTGCATGATGCTGCAGAGATTCTGTGTACGTCCTTTGTCTTGCACCCAGTTAAGGGCAGACCATTTCCCTATTCCAAGTGTTGCCAAAAACAAACTCTTGCACACCCTCCTTCTCTGCCCATCAACTTTTAAAAAGAAAACAAGAGTAGATGACCTTCTTGAATTTTCAGAGCCCCTTCTCCTCTGTACTGGGTTGACATCTACCAAACCACGCACATACATTCTTCTCTCTTCCCAGTTCATGTTCTCCCAAAAGCATTTAAAAATCTTCTCCCTGTCTGCCTCTCCAATTTTACTGCAGTGATACTTGGAGGACTTCACACATGCATGCTATATTATACTATAAATATATTGCTTAGATTATCATTATGCTTGGTTTCCATGAACACTGGTTAATATACTGTATCTTGCATTATTATATATAATTCATATATAACAAATTACCACTAGTAATTAACGCTTACATTACAGATGCTTCTTGTGGTATTAGAACAAGTACCCAAAATGAATGTGCATTCCACCATGCCAAAATAAAATGTACCCAAACACTGCCTGTAAACTTAAAAAATGACATGAAGAAGCAAGCATGAAGTTGCATGCCAAAAATCAGGAGCCTGAACAGTTTGCTTGTGCAATGGTTCATCTCTAGTGGTAATTGCTGCACAATACAATAATATTATAATCCCTCTTACACATTTTTCTTGTTTGCTGCAGAATGACTCCATTGAAACAAGAAGAGCCTGCATACTGAAAGCACTAATTGTTTACCTCAATGAAGACCCTGAAAACCTCATAAGGGAGTACCTTGTAAGTATTTTGGCCTCTGCTTTCCACAGAATCCGGAGACTGAGAATGTGACCTCTGTTTGTACTTTTTGGAGCTATTTCCAAACAAACTAACGTGTGACTCATTGGCTTGTTTTTAATATTTTTTGGACAACAACAGAGGTCTGCAGCACGGAAGAATAAGATATATCAGACTTCAGATACACACACAATACTTGTTACTAGAACATTTAATTTTTGTTTTGGATCCAGACATGAGATTTGTTGACAATAAGAAAAATATAAAATATCGCCAGACATATCCTTTAACACAGCCATGCTTCCCTCAGTGCAGACAGAAAGAGAACGCCTACGCTCGCATAGTAAAGATTTCTTCTCACTCAAATTATTAACAGCAGTTTGTGGACTGCTTTTGAAGGTATAATTTATGTATGGTGCTGCTTAGTTTCTCAACTGTAATCTTTTTGTAAAGCCTTTTTCAAATGCATGGTTGACAACACATAGCAAGATACCAACAGCTGATAATGCCAAATCTAGACAAGCTATACTAAATGTAGTCTGGAGGGATGGTAATGTGGGGACTGGGTTAGATGTCACTTAGAAAAAGAGAAAATGTTTTTTTTTTTTTTTCTGGTGTGCCTGTTTTTCCTAAAGGTTCATTTGTTCTGTTTTTGAGGATGTTGAGGACAACCAGGAGGCTATGGAGCAGACGATCCTGGGAATCTTCACCATAAAGAACGAAGGTGCAGAACCCACAGATGACCAGGAAGATGTTGGAATAATCATTGAAGGTGTAGAAGTGCTTCACAACCTTGGTAACGTTGCAAATGCACTCGCCATTTTATTTGGCCTCATGTACTCATTGGACTTAAGCTACCCAACAAACCTTAAGTACACATTTGAGGTTCTACAAAAACTTGTGATGGAACTGGATGCCAGCCGCCTCTCAACAAAGGCTCAAGTGCTAAAAAACAAACTATTTAATGGAACAGTTTAGACAAGACATTGCAAGTGGAGTGTGGAGCATCAAAGACCTTTTTTCAGAAGCAGCACAGAGGAAAGCTTGGAGCAGTGGTATTATTCCAATCATCTAGAAAGAAATCTAAGAAAAGGAAATCTATCCGCATGTTGAACTGTTATAATTAAGAGTGGAACGGTCTTAGTTTCAAATGATTGATGACTGAATATGTTTTAACAGACTTTGAAAATGTTCACAAAAGGGAGAGAGAATGAGACTAACAATTATAAACTACAAGAGAGGTTGCATTTTATGCCAGTTAGAGAAGGGGAGAACAACAGTTTGAAATGGAGAGCGACAGAGAGATGGGCGTGAATAAGAGGGCATTAAGAGCTGTAATGAGTGTTGTAGAAAAACCAAATGAGTGACATACAGTGATTGCATGTGAGAGCACGGAGCAAGAGTCACAGGCACCAAATGAATGTGCAAATTTTAATATGCTGTTTGTGATATATTTAGCATGACATGTTGATTTAAACAAGTAGCACTGTTTTGAAAATGTCCATTCCTAGCTAAATGTGGTGCACTCCTGGAATTTCTCTATTTGTATTTTGTATTGTCAACTTAACAAAACTCTGTACAGTATAGGATTTTTTTACACTGCTGAAGTAGCAGGGAGAAAAAAGGGGAATTTGTTTATTGTATTTTGAAGTAATTCCTACTTGGCATATAACATTGGTTCACCCTTTATATGTAGCTGGTTCTTTTGTTTACGCTAATTTGAATGCGTCTTCATTGCAAAAATTCAGTTTTTTCCCCCCAATTAAAAGTTCCAATCAAATTATATTTTACAAACTAAACCTATTAGTTACCAAAGATTTCGTTTTACAGTTTTCAATAATTGAAAACAAGTTCATATTTAAATACTGATTTCTCTGGGTTGGCTTTGTGCAGGTCCCCTACGTTTAACTGCTGTCTAATCAGTTTAATGGAATTCAGAAGAATACCATTCCAACATTTTTATTTAGAAACTGGGACATAAAAATAAGCTGGAGATGTTGAGAAATGCTTTCGCAGATAACAGCTGTAGAAGTTAATAGGAAGTGTTAATAATATGTAAACCATTTAGAGTCAAACAAGTTCAAGGTTTGAGTTTTTAAACATTTGTGAGTTCAGCTGATGGTTGTTACAGTTGAAAGGTAAGGCTATATCTATCTATATATCTATAGTTTAGCTATAATGTGTTTCATTGGTTAATAAATAAAGTTTCTCAAGAATCAAAGTAGTTTGATTTGAATTTACTTAACTACACTGTGTGGAAATTGTTGGCATAATTAGATTTAGTAAGTCCAGTTAAAATGAATACCATTGTAACAATGAAAACCAGTCAAGTAAAACAACATCCAGTGGTTGCCACACTTATTTAAGTCAGTTAAGTCGAAACTACAAAGTATAGTTGAGTTGGTCTCATTAAATACAGCTGAGTAACAGAGTTCCAACAGTTAAGTTACATTTACATAAGTGAGTTAAGTCAGTATAATGAAATGTATTTATGCTGCTATTAATCAACACAGTTACGTAAAGCAGAAGAAACAGCATTTTGTTCTATTTATGTTGGTCAGTTTAGTTAGCTGGACACTGACCTATTAATTAAATCCAAGTGGACTAGATAATGTTGGAATTGCCTAATACAGTCATGTTGGTTGCACAAAGGTCAGTTGTTGCCATCTTAATTTTATTAATTTATATCTAACATAACTCAGTTTGGTGGAAATTGTTGACATAACAGGATTAAGCAAAACCAACAAATTATTTTATTTAGTGCAGGGACATTTTTAAAAAGATTGGTGGGATTGATTTTCTTTTACGTTGTGACTTTTTTGTTCAAAACTTACCTGTAAAATGATCCTCATTCCATTCACAAGTGCTGTTATATTGGAAACTATTGTACAAACACAGTTTCACACGATGTGGAACTGCAGTTTCATTCTGTTTAGAAACAGTTTTTATTTTTCAGTGACTGGATGGAGGAAAAGATTTGGTCCGTCACTCAATTATTATGAATCTGGCAATATCTGACATTCTGAGGTATTCAGTAGAAATTTAATTTCCAGTGCAGCCGTAAACAATATGATAAGGTTATTAATAGCACACCAACTTTTTATTTTGATGGCTAAAAATGCACTACCCCATATGGCTAAAACACGATTTATTTATTTACAAAAATCAAGATAGTATTATTTTCCTGTGTGTACTTCTAATCGTTTTATAGACATGATTAATGAATATAAAGTCTAGAATCTGCAGGAATAAAAATAAAAAGTTCTGATTTCTTTTTACATCACACATCATTTATAAAAGGAAATATTAAGATACTGACTTTCCACCAAAATCCAGACATAATCAGTTCGTAGTCAGATGAGAAAGTTCAGTAAAGCCTTGGTTGAATCCAGACTTTGTTCTGGTTTAGCTACTTAATTTATTAGAATATAAGAAATGGCTGGTATTGGTGGTAATAACCAGAACTTCACACATGTAATATCAACTTCCACTGTTATTCAGAAATATGTGGAAATTAACTGCACTACTCCATCATTCCACAGGGTGGAGCTGCAACAGAAAGCTAAACAGAAATATCCAATTAAATGTGTTGATCTGCAGTTATGTTGTCAAACAGAATCTGCAGAGGCAGTTTGGGTTCAGAATATCTGAATGAATGAAAGAATCAAATCCAGGTTCCAGGTGGAGGAGGTGGTTGAGGGTGGAGCCACCCACTCTGGATCATCAGGACACAGCTGATCCTCTCAACACCACCACCTTTCTCACCACTCACTCTGACAGAGATCACCACCAGCTCCAGCTGGTGAGAGAAGAAGAGAGACAACAGAAGTCATAAATCAGTGTTTACAGAGACTCCCTTCATCAGCTGTCAGTCAGTGATGCAGCACATCCAGTATAAAGACCAGCAGGGACTTGAGTCCTGTTCAGACCAGAAGTGGAGCGGCTGTGTAGCGTAGCCAGCTTCCTTTCAGCTCTCATGTTAACGTATTGGAGTGAACACACTGAGCTGGAAGCTCGCAGACCTGCACAGACTTTGGGCATCAGGTCTGTTTACTCTGCAGGTTTCATTCAAGTACACAGTGAAATAAAGTGCTGAGAGTCCCTGAACGCATCACTACTGCAGAAACAGAGAGATGTTCACTGCTCACTTTAATGATGGATTTACTGCTGTTAGGGTTCAAAGCTGTTAAAAACCAGCAGCTCAGTCACATTTGAATATTTCATCTACTATTGAAACGTTACATGACAAATATGTGAAGCACAATACTGCTGAAACCAGCATGGACTGACTCAGACCCTCTACTGACCTCAGAGTCTCCAGTCTACAGTCTGGACTCTCCACAAGATCAGACAGCAGCTTCACGTCTGAATCCTGCAGCTTGTTGTCACTCAGCTCCAGCTCTCTCAGATGGGAGGGGTTGGACTTCAGAGCTGAGGCCAGAGAAGCACAGCTGATCTCTGACAACCTGCAGCCCCACAATCTGAATAAAGAATAAATGATGTAACGTTAGAAGACAATGTAAATGGCAGGTAATTTTGTTTATGGTAAATGATGTGGCTCTGCCACTTTGCATGTTTTGTGCTTTCATTTTGAAGAGCACCGCTCTTCTTCTACTACTTCCTTATATTGCTGACGCCAGATGTTCTGCTCCCTTCTCATCGAGGCCACATGCTCTCGTTGCCCCAAAGTTGGTCAAACATGCAGACAAGTTATTTACTCGTCGTGTTCTGTGTTGAAACTTGGGAGAGTTATTTAATTGTGGTTCGCTTCATGTTTTGTGTCACCTGTCTGTCACGTGCAAAGACTGTCCCTGCGGAGTGTGAGTGGAAGATAGGCTGCTAGCAGGTAGAGCTCAAACTTAGGAAAACTAATGTATTAGTCTACTAATATATTCACTGTAAAAGAGAGTGGTTCATTTTAGTTAAAACAGAAGGAAACTGTCAATGTTTTATTTAAATAAGAGCTGTAACTTACAATACTTTAAAAGCCTAAATTCATGTAAAAGTTCATTATTTAAGTTTACTAAAATGATTTGTATTAAGTTTAAAAATGTAAATATGATTTCTATGTATTATTTGTGGAAATATGGTACTATGGCATTTGTGTTTTTGTCCATTTTATGGTTTTCACGGTGTCAGAGCGCCAGTGGTAAAAAGAGGAGAGATTAAAGTTGCACCAGTCGAAGCTCTGCGTCCCGTGCGGTTAATCCAAGTGGCAGCTACAGACAACGTTCCTGCTTGAAGTCATTCAGTGTTTAATAATCTGTTCAGAGCTGAAGAAGCTTCAGAATGTAGAAGTTTAGAAAATGGAAACTCCAAACACCTGAACCCAACAGGATGCAGGTTAAAAACTGTAAAATCCAAAGAGTGAAAAAGAGCTCTCATTAATATTAATGACAACGTGCTGCTACTTCAATAAAGACGTAGTGACTCCACCTCTTAAACTCTGCCAGCTCCACCAGTGGCTCCATCTATACAAACTCATGTTGTGCAGCCAAACACAAATAAAAACCCTCAGAAACTGATTTAAGATTCGACTCCAGCAGGGCCGGCCCTCGCCATGTTGGTGCCCTAGGTGAGATTTGGATTAGGATTAGGATTTGGTGCCGCCCCCCCTCGCAATAATAATGACAACAAAGCAGTGTAATATCAATTACACAGAGAACACAGATAATTGGTTTAATTGACATGCTTCAGCTTCAGACTCAGATAGTGTAGATCCAGTAGGGGTTTCAAATATTTCCTGAGGGCATCTGGACAGTTAGAGAGTAGATATTCGCCTCTTACAAGCAAAACATGTGACTGCAGAGTAGGACTTAGTTATGCTGCTATAGGCCTAGACTGCCGGGGGACTTCCTATGATGCACTGAGCTCCTTTCTCCTCCTCTTCCTCTCCATCTGTACGCCCTCATATCCCATCAATGCTTGTTATTAATTCAACTTCTTCCCGTAGTTGTGTGCTTTCTCTCCTCTCTCTCTCTCCCTCCACTTCTGTTGCTTTCTGCAGGTGTTTCTGCCTCTGGAGCTGTGGAGGTCTGGTCTGTGGTTGCTGCCGCCTGCTGCCCCCGTGCTCCTGCTCTGCACCCGCTGATGCTATTGCTGTTGTTGCTGTTATTAGTATTGCTATTATAATGTTGCTCTTAGTGTTGTTTCTGTTGGTGTTAACATCAATGCCATTACCATATCTATGCTGTATTGAGCTGCTGTATGTTCTCTTTCCTCCTGCTCTCTCTCTCCCGCTCCCCCTTCCCCCTTCAACCCAACCGGTCGAGGCAGATGACCGCCCACCTTGAGCCTGGTTCTGCTCGAGGTTTCTACCTGTTAAAAGGGAGTTTTTCCTTGCCACTGTCGCATAGTGCTTGCTCATGGTGGGAACTGTTGGGTCTCTGTAAATATAAAGAGTCGGTCTAGACCTGCTCTATTCGAAAAAGTGCCCTGAGATAACTTTGTTATGATATGGCGCTATATAAATAAACTGAATAAATAAACTGAATTGACACTCAAATCTAGAGAGCGTCAGACATTCAGTTAACTGATGTTGGTCAGTGAAACTTCAGCACAATGAATGTGTTACGTTGTAGGAAGCAGCAGTTATCCAGATGAGCAGGCCGAGCTGCTGGCTTTCCTTTCACATTTATTTACACATCCTTCAGTCTGTATCTGAGAGTCTAGCAGCTATCATAGCATCATTAGCATTATTGCTGCTTAACCAGCTACTAACGTACATTAAACGTCTCCACACAAAACGGCATTTTAATGTTAAGACAAGATACCTTTATATTTGGCTTTCTTTTCCTCTTTCCTACGTTTTCTGTCTTGAAAACCTGAAGGCTTGGACCTTTTCATTATGAGCTACATAGTTTACTCGAGTTGATCTTGATTCTTTCATGAAAACACCACATGTGCCTCTTGACCCCTGCTGCTGGAGCCCCCCCAGGAACGTGGAGCCCCCCCAGGAATGTGGCACCCCCCCCGAAAACGTGGAGCCCCCCCCAGGAATGTGGCGCCCCCTCAGGAATGTGGCACCCCCCCATGAACGTTGAGCCCCCCCAGGAACGTGGAGCCCTAGGCGACTGCCTAGTTCTCCTATGCCAAGGGCCGGTTCTGGTCCCAACAGTTTCCCTGAAATGTCTTTTTTTCTGTGGTAAAAGCTGCAGGAGACCAGAAGAGGTTCTTATAAGAACACATATCTCCAGCTGTTTATTGGGACACTTGAAACATTTTGACCAACTCTAACAACTGACCGACACATTTCAGTCAGGTTCTTCAGTGGTTTGTCTCACACACGTCTGACAGAACAGACACTGTGCACCTTTATTGTAATAAATCAAATAAAACAGTGACATGCCTCGGAAGGAAAGGCTGTAATAGAGCTGAACATCCACATCTACCATTGTCACTGCTGCCAGCATTGAGCTGAAAGCGCTACATCAGAACCTCTAGCGTGGCTGTAGACTCCTGTTTACACATTATGATTCCCCAATTTTGGCATCATGTATTTTATTGATGTCAACACTCTGATGCATAATTATGACAAATACAGGAAGATACATTGAAAACAATGGCAGAGATGGCTGATATTCTTTCTTTTAATTTAGCACCGACCACTTTCAAGTGTTGCCTTGCAATGTATGAATTATGATACCAGAAGTTTATTGATGAAGTAACTTAAATTTTGTTTAGAACTTCTTGAGATGAAACTACAGTAGAATTATCTAATTATCTAAGTCCATAAACTCCCTGCCAACTGTCTTTCAGGTTTTGGAGTAGTTCTTGGTAAGAGATCCTGTTTCTGAGAATCTAACTCTGGTTAAAAAGAGAGTTTTTGTAGACGTCTACGTTACATGTAAATGCTGTTTCAACATTTAATAACTATTATTTCAGCCTGTATTTATGACCTGTCTCATATTGAAGTAAAGTCATGTGGATGCTTTGAAACAGCAGTTCTAGGTAACCTTGCTGTACTTCTTTTATTTTCACTTTTCAACCAAATGTCGCCCAATTCTTACCTTGACGTCGAGACGTCTCTCCATCTGCATAAGATCTGCTTTAGCATTAAGATGCTCAGTGTGGATCAGTATAATATCAGCCTCATGTCTGCAGTTTAGTGTCACCACAACTTTCACATCAGATTAATCTCAGCACAGAAGTAAAAATGGTGTCTTACCCCAGAGTCTCCAGTCTACAGTCTGGACTCTCCAGAAAACCACACAGCAGCTTCACTCCTGAATCCTGCAGGTCGTTGTTTTTACTCAGCTGCAGCTCTGTCAGATGGGAGGGGTTGGACTTCAGAGCTGAGGCCAGAGAAGCACAGCTGGTCTCTGACAAACTGCAGCCCCTCAATCTGAATAAAGAATAAATGATGTAACGTTAGAAGACAATGTAAATGGCAGGTAATTTTGTTTATGGTAAATGATGTGGCTCTGCCACTTTGTATTTTCTGTGCTTTCATTTTGAAGAGCACCGCTCTTCTTCTACTACTTCCTTATATTGCTGACGCCAGATGTTCTGCTCCCTTCTCATCGAGGCCACATGCTCTCGTTGCCCCAAAGTTGGTCAAACATGCAGACAAGTTATTTACTCGTCATGTTCTGTGTTGAAACTTGTGAGTTATTTAATTGTGGTTCGCTTCATGTTTTGTGTCACCTGTCTGTCACGTGCAAAGACTGTCCCTGCGGAGTGTGAGTGGAAGATAGGCTGCTAGCAGGTAGAGCTCAAACTTAGGAAAACTAATGTATTAGTCTACTAATATATTCACTGTAAAAGAGAGTGGTTCATTTTAGTTAAAACAGAAGGAAGGACTCAACATCCCAAAGTTTCCAAAGATGTTAAATATGTCAGGATGAATTTTGGGGAGATGTGAACAAAAGACATCTACAATATTTCTTTAAGGAATAGTGGAGTCATAAAATCAAAGCATCTTCAGTTTAAACTATTCAGTCAGTATAAGCATCATATAGCTTCATGAACATGTTGGAAAAAGAAAATACTGAATATATTTGTTATCATCTGATAGTTGAAATAGAGATTATTTATTGTATTTATTATCATTTATTTAAAACATCATGATGGTGAATATAAGATGAGAATCAGGTGTTTCAGAGGTTCACAGTGAATTATCCAGTGTAGATTTTTCTTGTTATATGAAGGTTTTAAATGTGGAGCTCAACATTGCTCTGCCACAGTCAATGGACTAAACCAGTTTAGAAGAAAACAGACTTCAGCATTAAGGTCCTCAGTGTGGATCAGTATAATATCAGCCTCATGTCTGCAGTTTAGTGTCACCACAACTTTCTGCTTATGCGACCTTAACGCTTCACCTGGTGACAAACAGCAGGTGTGAACCTGTGGCGACAAGCAGCAGCAGTTGTTTGCTTGTTTGCTCGTCTTGTGTTTTAACGTGGATTTTCTCCGCTGTTGTATAACTACGTGGAGTCATCGTGGATTTAATGAGTGTTTGGTTAATGAACATGTTGCTCTTGGGACTGTTCTGTACTTTCTACAACTCAACCAGCCTCACAGATACAGACACAGTCGTGACTTCCTCACCCGATGCGGCGGTTCAGCTGCTGGGACTTTGCCCGATGGCATCCCGCCGGAGATCTGGAGGCGAGGAACTGATGGTTGGAGAAGGCGGACAGCGGTACGAGTGAGGAAGCGTGGCCGCAAAGGAGGAGTGCGACAGCGGCCACGCAGAGTCGGGCTGCGCCGCTTGGCCGCTTCCCTCCATCATCCTCGGAAACGTGCAGCCACCGAGGAATAAAGTGGACGAGCTGCAAGAGCTGCTGAAGTGACCGGATACAAGGACGATGGTGTACTTGTACTGCTACTACTACTACTACTAGTACTAGTACTACTAGTACTACTACTACTACTACTATGCAAACCAGCTTTAAAGGTGCATACCGCCACCTACTGTATCGCAGTGTGAAGATTCATGGCGTTATATCAGCTGAGTATTGATTGGTCTATAAAAAATAGAAATAAATAATAATAATAATAATAATCCTTCTGATTCCCTGAAGTCCTGTCCTGTGCTCACACTCTTAGAAGGGATGTGTTAACAAATCACACAAAATGTGTTGTTACACACGTGTGAAAGTAAACTTTGTTGTGAGCTCATAACTTATCATTTATTCACGTTAATCATCTATTCATAATCATGTTTGTATACTTATTAATATTTAGTAAATATATGCTTGTGTATTGACTTTAATTAGTTAATAGTCCCAGTTCTATTCATGTCTCCAGTCTTGAGCGCTTATCTAGTTTGGTGTCTTCAGGTTTTTATGTGTGTATGCTGAGCAACGTGACTCTTGTATAAATAAGGTGAAAAAGGTCAGCTCTGTGGTGGAATACAGGTCCTTATATGGAAACGTTTTCTGCTCGGCAGACGGTAACATGAGGATTTTGTAATGGTTGGAAAGTTCCTTAGGACCAGATTCATATAACATGTAACACTGACCAATGGAAAAGAGTTTCTTTGTCTTCAGAATACTATAAAAGCTGTGTTCTTGTATCTTCTCTTGGAGATAGAGAGAGATGGCTGATGACTTCTGTTGTCTGTCTCCTATTGTACAATATATTTTTGTCAACGATCTGTAAGTGTTTCTTGCATTTTGTTCAACTTAAGAGTAAAGGCAGTTTTTTCCATGACACACGCAACACATTTTGTGTGAATTTCAACATAAGATGTGTATAAAATGTGTAAAAAAGCTCAACACACCTCATGTGTTGGAGAGTTTAACACAATTTGTGTGTTATTTTCAGAATCCAACAACAGCCTAACCTAAAACAAGTAGCTCAGTAATTATGTGTTGGCCGTGTTTTTACTTTATTAAACTGTATATTTACTATATAAACTGATGAATGAATGAAATGTCCAGTTATTGGTCTTTTTCACAATTTTACCCTCATCATAATCCTCACCAAACCAAATATTTCTTCATTTAATTTGGGCCAACATGTGTCTTGTTAATAAATTTGAATAGAGATTTTTCCTAATGTAATGAATCTGATATCGATTATGGGCCCTGACTTGACACAAAACACTGGCATTTAGAACGTGACGAGTAAACTGAGGCAATAAAATTAAAATACATAACAGTTAAAATAAAGATTATGACAAATCCATGGAAAATGAATCCTGCCCAGCAACATGTGACGTATCAGCGGCGGGAAGGCGGCGCCCTTTCTTCGCGCCACAGAGAGAAAGGAGACAAAGATGGAGTCTGCAACGGCCCTTCAGTAAGGGTCCGTTACTAGTTTATCTTAATGAAAATATATCGAAGCGTGTGACATTTGGAGTTTAAACAAAGTTATAGTTTCTGAGTTAGGACACTAACTTTAACAGCTAACTAGCTAACGTTAATCCTTAATTACTTGATTCGACACTTTTTCATGGCGTTATTTCTATGAATATATCACTTCACTGTAATCGTGTTCAAAGTGTTGTTTTGTAATGTTATTGCGGGTATATAGGGTCAACTCGACAGCGACATTAGCTGGCTAACTGGTGGCAGCCCTGCTGCCGGGGTCAGGAGCCGGACCTGCCGCGGAGCGCTGCCCGCTTCCTTTCGGCCCCTGTGTTGGCCAGTCGGGCTGTTTTCTCTGCTGATATATATGATATAAATCATTTGGTTCTGATTAATGATAAAATGGGCGTCCTGCTAGCCAACCCTTTTGATTTTCCTGCCCCTCTGTTTTTTAAATTCCACCTATTTGTCAGTTGTGTCTAAACAGTAGTGACGGCGAGACGAAGCTTCTTGAAGCCCTGAAGCCTTCCAGCCAAATGGTTCACAAAAAGGTTCATTTCTCAGGCTTCATGTGCTGCTCAAAGACTGTTAGACAGCCAGATATATTATAGGTAACTTCATCAATTTGTAATACACTCAAGACTGTCCTGCGACAGTGCAGCCATGGGAATGAGTTCATCTTAATAAATGCATTTCATGTATCGTTCATGTGTTCATATAACTAAAATGTCTCTTTTTGTTTAGTGTATTCTGGGAATGTAACATGACAATACAATGGAATCTAATATTACTTGTCAAATGTTTATCAATAAATCATTTTGTCAACGTTTGAATAACTCATAATGTTTTCAAACTGTTGCAGTGTTTTAACAAGTTTATTCATTGTTATTCAGAAACAAAATATGTTCCCCTGTGCTTTAAAAACTGTAAAATCCAAAGAGTGAAAAAGAGCTCTCATTAATATTAATGACAACGTGCTGCTACTTCAATAAAGACGTAGTGACTCCACCTCTTAAACTCTGCCAGCTCCACCAGTGGCTCCATCTATACAAACTCATGTTGTGCAGCCAAACACAAATAAAAACCCACAGAAACTGATTTAAGATTCGACTCAACATCCCAAAGTTTCCAAAGATGCCAAATATGTCAGGATGAATTTTGGGGAAATGTGAACAAAAGACATCTACAATATTTCTTTTAGGAATAGTGGAGTCATAAAATCAAAGCATCTTCAGTTTAAACTATTCAGTCAGTATAAGCATCATATAGCTTCATGAAAATGTTGGAAAAAGAAAATACTGAATATATTTGTTATCGTCTGATAGTTGAAATAGTGAATATTTATTGTATTTATTATCATTTATTTAAAACATCATGATGGGGAATATAAGATGAGAATCAGGTGTTTCAGAGGAGCTGCACTCTCTGGAGCAACAAGTTGTTCAATTCCTGATCAATAAGAACTTTCACCTGGAGAAACAGCAAATCTCAGCCTGTCACACTCTCCCATGCAAGGATAATCAAACCAAGCCCACGATTGTTGTCCACTTTGCTAATCCAAAGCATAAGGTTGAAGTGTTGAGAACGTCTAAAACACTTAAGGGTACTGGGCTGTATGTCAGTGAGCACTTGATGAAGAAAAATGCTGAAATAGCTAGGAATGGCCGTTTCCTCAGAAAGCAAAACTAAATTCAAGCAACATGGACAAGGAATGGAAAAGTGTTTCTAAGGCTAAATGGACCACCAGAGCAAGCCGAGGTGGTTGTGGTGCAAAATCTGAGAGATCTGGATCAATATAAGTGACAGTGTTTATAGTCTGGGACAGGTTGCGGCATGCTGGGAGGTGTGTCCTGGCATGGAGCGACACAACATCCATCATGGGACGGAAACATTTGCAGAGCCTTTGGTTCTGTTTTGGTCAAGTCATGTTGGGAAGCATGACCTGACACAGAGGCAGAATGTAGCTCGCAGTGGAAATTTCTGCAGATTTCTGTAAATCTTAGTTCTAAATCACTTTTTTTTTCAACTTTATAATATGACAGATGAAGAGTTTTGTTTTCCTAATGAAGAAACTGTAATGATCTTTGTGAGAATGAAAATTCTTTAGTTGAAAATAGCTGGAACAATAAAAAATGTGAGGAGGTAAATCTAAGTTTTCTAAATGTGACCGAATATAAACCATTTAGTTCTGAAAATAACATTGATCCTGAGGCAACTTTTTATTATGATTACAAATCAAAGTCTGAATATTATACTGAGAATCAGTTTAATAGCCTCAATTTGGAGGGTTTTCAATTAAACATTTTAATAGCAGAAGCCTCTATACAAATTTTGATCAAATCAAAGACTATTTAAAATCATTAAAACACACATTTCAAGTCATTGCTGTAACTGAGACTTGGTCAACATTCCGCAAGTATTTGTGACGGTGGTTTATATTCATCCTAGAGCCAACGTGGCAGATGCAACATCCACCACTGTTAAACTCGTGCAGCGTTTGCAGAGCATTTCCCCTGATGCCCCACATTTTATACTTGGTGATTTTAATACTTGTAGTCTTAAGAAGCCCCTTGCTCATTTCTACCAGGATGTAGAACATGCTCAAATACTGGACTTGTGCTATGGCTCCATAAAGGTGCATATAAATCTTATGCAATGGCACGGTTAGGCTCCTCCGACCACAGCTGTGTCTTTCTGGCCCCGGTCTACCAATCGGCCCTCAAGAGGGAAAGTTGAGCACAAAGAGGTTGCTGTGGTCAGAGGGAGCTATTCACCAATTGAATGTCTGTTTTCAAAGTACTAACTGGGATGTTTTAAAGATTCCTGTACTGATCTAGATGATCTGACCTTCACTGTATCCACTTATATTACTTTCTGTGAGCAAATGATTACAGGGGGCATCTGATGAAAAGCTCACTGTGTCAGTGTTTCTGCACTAACATTTGGGTATCTGGAGTGCCTACCGACCCACAAACTGTGAGATAAGACAACCCAGTCATTTTTCTGTGGGCTGCCGAGGTCTGAAAACATGTGAACAAACAAGCCGTTCAGGATGTGGCTCTCCTTCTTACTAGAAAGCTGCTCATTATAACGACACCGCCCCCAGTTCCGAGCTAAACACGGGATCTCCTCTGTTGGCTGCACAGACCAGCACAGTTCAGTCCATCGGCCCCCAGCCTCAGAGGACAGAAGAGCTGAGTGGATCCAGTTCATCCCTGAAGGCTACGTCTGTGCTGACCCCTTTGTGTGCGGCTGCTTCTCCAACTGGGGTCAGTAACAACGCAGGACTGGCAATGAAGCTTTTACTGAAAGAGGGATCAATACCAGCTGTCTGTGGCACAACTGCAGAAGAGGGAAATGTAAGTATTTAAAAAGAATTGTGCTGTGTTTCTTTAGCCGTCAGCTGAGGTCAATATTAGATGTAATTTTCTAAAACGTTACTTGCTGCAAGATGCACAACAACGTTAATGCTGTTAGTTTGTTATGTCTGTAAGAATGGGCGCCAAGTTATTGTTAAAAGTGTGGATGAAGGTTATTGATAGGCAAGGCGACTTATGGCAGGACAAAGAGACTGCGCTGTCCGGGGAAACTATTGCGCCAAACTCCCTTTAAGAAATATGACATTTTAACAATTCCTCACATGTCCGTAAAAACACAAAACTGTAGAAACATAAGATAAAGGGCGCCATATGTCGACAGTCTTATTGTCAATTTGTCATCAATGTTATCCATGAAGAAACTGTTTTTCCGTTGGATTTTGTCACTTCAACTCGCTACCAGTCTCCTGTGTTTAGCTGCGCCATTTTAGTGGGAGAGGACCGAAGGAATGAGAGGCGAACCGTTTCAAAAGTTAAGATTTCTCACTAAAATAAGTGCTGGTTGGTGGATCAGATGCATGCCGAATTAAACACCGATTCATAAAACATTTAATCCACCGTCTAACGTGTGTGTGACAGTATTTGATGAGTTTTTCTGCCGTTACCAAAGAAACTATCAGGTTTGCTTTTTCCTGTTTGGTGCTGGGGCAACATGTGCTTTGCAGTGTGTAGATGTGTGTGTTAGTGTGTGTGTCGCTGCTAGACTGAGCAGAGACCTCATCTCAGAGCAACAGGCCTCGGTCTCCTGTTGGTCATGTAGTCTCACCTTCCATTACAAACAGCAGAGTGTCACTGGGTAAATGTTTGGAGCCTGATATATTCTGACTGCTCTGAATAAAGTTTAACACTGAGCTGCTGCAGCCTTTAGTAGCTGTACTTATAATGTCATATTGCTATGTATTGTTCTCATGTCATATTGCTCGGGTTTCATGAGAAAGTGTAATTGTGTTACAGCTGTCCAGGCTACTGTGTCCTGCAAAGACCTTGGTTGGCACATCCACTGTTCCCTATGCAGCTCCACCTTTCAGTGATGTGGAGAAGCGGAGCCAGCACCACTGTGACCTGAGATCTCCATGACCAGATTCCCAGATCTGAGTGATGAACTGGCTGACTTCAGAGCTGCTTCAGAGGGCAGTCAGATTCAGATGGATGAAATGGATGTCTGGAGAACTCTTGAACAGACACGTGAGGAAAAGTCATGGGCCTGACCGTATTAGCGGCCAACTGCTCAGAAATGGTGCTTTGTTCTTGTGTGTATGTTCACATCTATTTTCCAGCTCTCTTTATCACAAAATCAAGTTCCCGTGTTATGGAAAGAATCTGTGGTCTCTGATCTATGGCAGCATCCTCTTCATGCAGAGTTTCAGCTCCTGCCATCAGGGCGGCGCTACACTTTCCCTGGGAGGGCCAAATCTAACAGATACACTGTAAAACATCATGTGACCTTATTTCTTCTCTTTAACTCCACTTGTCAGGACAAGTTTTGGATATTGAACTCAAGTTTATAAGTTTAAAAAAATTAAACTTAAAGTAATCCATTGTCTTGACTACTTGTGAGTTTTGACTGTGTTGTCAGTGTTCATTTAACTCATGTCTGTAAGTTATAAGTTGAAAAAGGGAGAGGGGGAGGAGGTGGGGGGACGCCGAGAAAATACCTGGAAATACAGAGAAGTAGCCGCCATTTCTGAGTTAGACAGAACTATTACTATAAAACGGTGATAGCGTTGAAGCGTGGTGCTAACCAGTTTTCTGCAGAGGATAAGCTGTAGTATTCCAACAACAGCTAAAGTATTGACGCTTTTGGAAAACAGCAGCGGACTACTTCCAGCGGCGGAGGGACACACCTGACTACGAACACAAGTTGAGGCAGACTGAGTGCAACTGCAAAGCGCAGTGTATTCTTTTAATAGTGCTTTTGAATTTGTGTTGATAAAATGTAATAATGTGGTGAAAAGGACAAATTCAGCACATTGGCCGTGCTCTGCGAATGTGACTCTTATTACCGCGGTTTCCTTGCTAATTCAAGCCTCAAATGCTAAAATGGTTTAATAGACCACTGTCCCCATTTAGTTTTAGCAGATATTTTAGTTGGTGGGTGCGTATTTAAATTATAAAAGGCGTATAACGTTGCTGGAGCGGAAACACCTTGTTTTCCTTGGAGGTCATTTGTAGTGTGTTGTAGTGCTTAGGAGCATGTTTTTACTTTTAAGTGAACACATATGGTGAAGATCTGCTGAGTGTTTGAGGATTTGTATTTCAGTTTTAGGACGTAACCGTCATGAAACTATTGGAAAATACACTCTGTGTTTTATCTGCTCTTTAGTCATTCTCTAGCTCGCTCTATCACAGCCGCTCTCGCTCTCTGCTCCTTTGTCTGGAGCTGCCTCGGTGCCAAACAGCCTTTTATTGTTTTCAGTTGAGAAAAACGTTGTCCCCTTTTTGGACACTTCACCAGTTTGTATCCTTGCATTAAATGTTGTAAAGGGTGTGTGACAATTATGGTTATTTAAACTTCTAGTACTTTTCCTAATGGGGTGCAGGCAACGATTAATTTTAATTTAATCTGGAGGTTATTGAATTAATAGATTGCTATATAAAAAGTCAGAAAATAGCTAAATCTCAATCACAGCTTTCTAAAACCCAAGGTGACACCCTCAAATTTCTTGTTTTCACCAAGACCCAAAGAGATTCAGTTCACTGTCACATTGAACTAAACTATGTAGAAAATTCTCTCAATTTGGAAGCTCAAACAAGGGCATTTTGTTCTTGAACATTTTGTTGACAATATCACAGAACCTTTTTCATTGAAAGCTTAGTACATCTTTCAAATCTTATCGGTTCAAAAAATGTTAACTTGTGATGGCTAATTTTTAAAAAGAATT